>LPNX011107904.1:0-38437 GCA_001517045.1 Pseudotsuga menziesii
AAGCATCTAATAAGTTGCTAATCAATTAATACTTCACATCATCTTTTAAAATTAATCACATCTCTTACTTTGATTTTAGGTTGTACATATTATCGTTTGCCAAATGTATCCTTTATTAAAAAGTGTTTGCCAACTTTTTTGAGAGATGGACATGCATGCATAATCGATGAGTTGAAAGTAATACATTTGAAAGCAATTAATAATTTGCTAACCAATTAATAATCGACGCATCTTTTCAAACTTTAATTTTAGATGGTACATCTTGTCGTTTCTTAATACATTGTAAAGCATCTAATAAGTTGCTATCCAATTAATACTTCAGAGCATCTTTTAAAATCAATCACATTCCTTACTTTAATTTCAAAAAGTTGTAAAGCATCTAATAAGTTGCTAAGCATCTAATGATGAAACCCACTTATTGGAAGAATGTAATGATGACCTTTGATTTTTAATAAGAATAACAAAGCAGGGTTTTTTCTTTCTGAAAAAAAAAAAAAAAAAAAAGTTACTAATCTATTAATATTTCACATTATCTTGTAAAATTAATCACATCTCTACTTTGATTTTAGGTTGTACATATTATCGTTTGCCAAAGATATCCTTTATTAAAAAGTGTTTGCCAACTTTTTTGAGATATGGACATGCATGCATAATCAATAGTTACAATTTAGTGACACTGAATTTGGTTTTCATTCTATCTGTCATATTATATATATATAATTGATGTTTTGGATTTTAATATTATTCATTGTGAAAAGTTTTGTTTAAAATTTTAATTTTTAATTATGATATAAAATGAGGTAAATAATTTTTTTGTTTTATTAAAAAAATACATAATAAAATAAGATTTGATTTATAAAGATTAAAGATAATTCTTTATGTCTTTTTTTGGTGTGTATATTCTATTTGAGTATTGTTAATTCCAGAAGACTATTTCATTTTAAATGTTAAACATAGATTTCACGTCTCTCAATGCCCTTATTTAGTACTTGGCTTCATTAAAATTTTGAAACTCTAACTGAAATAAAAGAGATGATTATTTCAATTTCAATGGGAGTTCTGGAGAATTAATCAATACTCTTTGAATCTAAATGTATATAATTATTGAAATTATGGGACAAAAGTGCTACACATATATTATTGATGTTATTTAAAATGATTAAAAAAGACGCAGACATACTCTATAACAATTCTTCAAAATCATAGATTTCAAGTAAATCTCTGAATCTAAACAAATCAATAAATATAATGTAAAAAGTATAGTGCATTACCTCATCAGTAAGTATAACGTAAAAAATATAATGCATTACCTATAAAATTGTAAATAACTCTCAAACTCTATTCCCAAGACCCTCTAACTCCCACGAGTCTCAGCTTCCAAATCTCCAAGATGTTAATGTAATCAACGATCATTAAGGTCTGAAATTTGTTGAGTGTAGATACTCATTGCAATAATGAAAAAAACAAAAAATAATGGAAAAATCATTGAGTTACATGAGTTTTTATGTTTTTGTAAAAACATCAATGCAACTTGCAAATAGAAATGCAACAAAATAATTATAATTTAATAGATATTTCTAGTTTTTAGTGATTGTATGGTTTGTAAATTGAAATTTAGAAAGTATAGTTTTATATAAGATAAATATATTAATAGTACTAGTAATGTAACAAAACTGTAATAATATAATGAATTTTTAGAAATTTTATTGCTCTTCAAAATTACGTTTTAGAAATTTTATTACTCTTCATAAATGATGATTAACCAAAATTTTAAACCGTATTTGAAGGTCAAATGACGAGCATTTTTTCCATCAAATTCCATCATTAGTCCCAAGGGATACAATTCACTACAAACAACGCATTTTCTTTCTTAATGTGGAGCTAGACCAGAAGTAGAGTTTGATCTTAATTCACGTGTTGTGTAGGGAAAATGTGTAGTTAAGGAGGCAGAGGAAAATTCAAATAGAAAGTGATAAAATGAAGTTGACTTTTATATTAAATTAAATTCGAGGTCGTGTGATTATCCTCTCGTGCTCTGGCACATCCCCTTTTGCTACAGGAAGTACCATGAGCATGGTCAACTTTATCACAAATGTCCCCTTAACAAAGTAACTCACCCCAACCCTAATCTATCAAAGGTGAGCTTCGATGTATTCATGATGATCCTAGACGAGAAAAAGGAAAATAAAAAAATCGTGCCTCCCCATCAAGCCCAGATCATTCTTAGTTGTAATAAATTTGATGCTCTCAATGAAGAAATACCTGCTCAAGAAGGATCTGACCTATTGCCGCAAGTTGATCCCAACCCTACCAAGAAAACCCCTCCCCCTTACCAAGAGAAGGTTAAGCAACATAAAATAGAGTTGAATGAGAGCAACCCCATGGAAGAGGACAATCAAATGAGCTTTAAAGAAAAAAAGACGATATAAATTTAGAATATCTCGATCTGCAAGGCATAGTAGAAGCCTACAATTAAGGAGATCACCAAGCCATCTCAACAATGCAACTTCAAATCCTTCAACAAGCTCTCCGTGATTTCGATTCTCATTGAATTGCTTAAGCTACTTCTAAGGGTTCTCATCAAGGCTTCTTAGGGATCCAAGCTTTCTCTACAAATCCAAATTTTGTTGGATCTAAACAAGACACCAAACGAGGCCACAAAACAAATCAACAAAATCTCAAAGAGCTAGGGAAACACCTCATTTCTTCTGGTAAGTATAACTTGAGTTTGGACAAGATCTTGTCCATCCCTCCTCAATAATTTTATCTATGAAGACTCTCCCTTGGAATATCATAGGACCGAATGGGAAGAGTAATTAGTGCACTCTTCGATCAAAGATACCATGAGATATACTAGGAATCCCTGAATTTTATCATGTTACAGGAAACCAAATGCTTAACCACCTTCATTAGCTCTGCCACCCAATTATGTTGGAAAGTATGTAGATCCATGGCCTTGGATGGTAGAGGTTTAGTAGGAGGTATAACTATTCTATGGAACCCAAACCTCATTTTGATTCCATATTTTTTTCAACCCCTCAATCTCTCTTTGCTTGTTTTATATTCATTGGCTCAAATTCACATGGCCTCATCACCAATGTCTATGGTCCTTCAACCGCTGAATATAAACCCAAGACTCCTTACGATCATTGCATGATCTCTCCCAAAATATTGATTAGATTCTTGGGGGGGTGTACTTCAACATGATTACCTCAATGCTGGAAAAGAGAGGGGGTTTAATTTAGCTAGATAACACTAGCATGGATTTTCACTCACTCATCTCATAATTGCGCCTGGCGATATAAAACCTAAAAATAGATTACGTACTTGGAACAATTGATGGTGGGGCTCGCATCAAGTCGCCTCTTTGATCAACAAATTTATGCTCTTATGACAATCAATCGGGAAATGGCTCACCTTTAATCCCTTTATTCTTGTTGGAGTTGGTTCTAATAAATGGTAAATCACCCAAAAGTGCATTTGGTTGACCGCCCTAGGAATAGGCCTTTTAGATTTGAATTTTTTTTGTTGGAACATTCTCACAACGGTGGCAAGAGGCCCCCTCAAACCATGGTTCCAAAATGTTTCAACTTCAAAAGCGCCTCAAGTATGTTTGAAAGTCAAGTTGAAAACTTGGAACAAAGAATTTTTTGGCAACATTTTGAAGCCCAAAGAAACCTAAAAACCCAATTGAATAAGATTCAAAGATTGTAATTGAGAATAAGATATATGGAAGATCTTAAAAGGGAGGAATTCCAACTTCAAGTTGACCTTAATCAATTATTGAAGCAAGAGGAAATAATTTGGAAGAAAAAATACAGATTCAAGTGGCTTAAGGAGGGAGAAAAATCAGGAATTATTCCATGTTTCTATGATTCAACACTTCCAACAAAATGTAGTTCCCCATTTTGTCAATGAGAAAATCTAGAAACTCACTTGCGATGAGGATATCGAGAAGGATTTGACCTCCTTTTACTAATAACTTCTTTCTACTCCACCTATAAATCACAAAGATGACATGATAAGATTGTTTCCAACATCCCTTCCCTTGTCATAGATTGTTTCCAACATCCCTTCCCTTGTCATAGATGACCAGAATGAATTTTTTCTCCATTGTGTCTCCATGGAGGAAGTGGAAATTGTCGAGATGGACATTCTTGCTAGGAAACCTCTTGGACTTAACAATTTCACTACTGTTTTTTATCATCATTATTGGAAGGTAATAAAACAAGATATTTGGGAGCCAGTTCAAGAGTATAAATCATGCTTAAATGTGCTGCTAGCATTTAACCCTACATTTCTAATGCTCATTCCCAAAGAAGAAAATTCCTTAACCCCACGTAAATTCCACCTAATTTCTCTTGGAACTAATATTTTTAAAATAATCACCAAGGTTGTTACCAATAAAATCTAACTGATTCTGCTCCATCTAATCTACGTGGAACAATCCGGTTATGTAGAGGGGCAACAAATTCTCGATGGAATCATTCTTTCTCATGAAACCATCCACACCCTACAAATCTCCAAAAAAAGCAGGAGTGCTAATCAAACTGGACCCCCCCAACATGTTTGAGAAAACCTCCTAGCGCTTCATCTATCGCTCATTGTTAGCCTTAGGATTCTCATCTCTATGGATTAATCAGGTCATGGAACTGGTCTCCTTTTCTTTTTTCTCAATCATGGTTAAAGTTTCCCCCTTGGATTCTCAACCCCCCCCCCCTCTCAAGGAATTCATCAAAGAGACCCCCTCTCCCCATTCCTCTTCATCTTCATGGTTGAAGGTCTTGGTCGAGTCTTGAAGGTTGTTATTCAAAAGAAGCAACTTGATGGTCTTCACCCAGCCAAAAATGACCTTGTGTCTTCTCATATTTAATTTTTGGATGACACTATGTTAATAGCAACCCCCTCACTCAAAGAAGCTAGATCCCTTCAATCCATCCTCTAAGTTTTCTTTGATACTTTAGCCATGTCCCTCAACAATGAAAAATTTAAGACATTTTTCTTCAACACGTCGTTAGCCCTTCAAATTCCAGTTTCCCATCTGTTACACTTATGGCGCAACTCTCTGCCTTCAAAATAAGTGTTAAGAAGTATGTATACTTATCTCCTTTATGTTATGGCTGCTCCCAAGAACATCCTCAAATCCCTCTAGAACCTGCAACACTCCTTCATTTAGTAGGAATCTCAGGCCAAGAAAATGGGACCTAGTTGCATGGACCAAGGTCTATCTTCCCAAATCACATGGTGGTTTAGGGGTTTGAGACCCTCAAGTTGAGAGAAAAGCGTTAAGTGCTAAAACTTGGTGGAAATGGATCCAAAACACTTCCTCTCTCTTGGGGAAAGTTTGGAAGAGGAAATATGACCTTGCACTTGAAAAGAACGATCTCATATGTATGCACGATCTCAATCCAGGATCCCTCATTTGGAATGCTAGCAAAAAAAACATCTCATCCAATAACATTCTTTCTAGGAAATTATGAATGTTCATTCTACACATTTTTGGGAGGATGCTTGGCAACAAAGTCGAAAACTATGCAATTATCCTTAAAGCAATCATCTCCGAGAGGTTCTCCATGTTAAGATTTTAAAATTTGTTATGCTAAAACAAAAGGATCATTGAAAGAGTAAAAAGAACAACAGAACAAAAGAGAACACAAATAATTATCCTAGGAAACCCTCGTGGGGGAAAAAAACCCAACAAAAATTCCTCGATATAGACTTCAACCAAGTATAGTGTAAGACCCAAAAATAAGACTAGATTGCTTCCTCCTCCTAAGATGGACTTCTCCTTCTCTCTCTAGTGAACTTGCTTGAGTTCTGATTCTGTCCAAATGAGGGTGGCGCCTCCCTTATTTATACTGATAAGTGAATAGGCCTAATAAACCAACAGTGCCAAGTTCTCCTCCCAATCAGGGCCGACTTTCCTTAAGAGAATCAAATTTACATTTAAATAATACTCGTGTGGGTACTACTGAACCGACTTACAATAGAGGTTTTACCTCAAGACTTTATATGACCAATTACATCAATGAAATCTCTAATGGAAGGAACAACATATTCAAATGGAGGAATAATAATAATAATAATACAAAATATAATATCTTCCATAGTTACTTTTCTTTAACACTCCCTCTTAACAAGGAAGGTATTCTATAACAACAGTAACAAGGAAAGATATGTACAACTGACTGGTAAGTATATGTGTCATAGTAATTTTTCACAACTATATCATCATCATCTCAACACATCATCAAGAGCATCATCATCTCAACACATCATCAAGAGCATCATCATCTCAACACATCATCATCTTGGCACATCATCATGATCTCGACACATCATCACGAGCATCATCATAACGAGACGTAATCATGATTGACAAATCATCACGAGCATCATCATATCAACACAATATCACAAGCATCATCATCTCAGCACATGATCTCAACACATCATCATGAGCATCATCATCTCGACAGAATATCACAAGAATCATCATCTCAACACGTGATCTTTACACATCATCACGAGCATCATCATCTCGATACATGATCTCGGCACATAATCATGAGCATCATCATGATGATACATCACCTGCAATATCACACATGTAAACACAACACAACACCTGAAAATTAATGTGGAGTCACCCACAACATAAAGGATGTTGGAATCTCATCGTCCACAAATGAATACATGACCACATCATCTGCAAATGAATGCAAGACCAAAACATCTGCAACTGAATGTAGGACCACAACGTCTGCAACTAAATGCAAGATCACAATCTCTGCAACTGAATGTAGGAGCAAAATGTTTGCAACTAATTGCAAGACCACAACGTCTGCAACTAATTGTAGGACCACAACATCTGCAACTAAATGCAAGACTACAACGTCTGTAACTGAATGCCACACCACAATGTCCACACCTAAATACAAGACCACAATGTATGAAACTAAATGCAAGACCACAACATCTACAAATGAATGCAAGAGCACAATGTACACAACTAAATGCAGCATCACCCAGAAATAAATATCGGACCACAATGCTTGCAAATGAATGCCATACCACAACGTCTGTAAATGAGTGCAAGATCGTCCACAAATGAATGCTGGACCATAACATTTGCAAATGAATGCCAGACCAAAATGTCTACAAATCAATGTTGGACCATCCACAAATGAATGATGGACCACAATGTCTGCAAATGAATTTCAGACCACAACATCTGTAAATGAATGTCAGACTGTCAAATAATGAATCTCGGACCACAACAACATTTATAGGAACTTTGTCCTTCTCTACACTGCCATCACATCATCAATAATAAACTTATAATATCTCCCTTTTTCTAGGGAGGTCCTTATGGAATACATCAATCTTGTCTAAAAAATATTCAAACTTCCCACGAGACAGAGGATTAATCAACACATCTGTGACTTGTTCCTCTGTAGCAACATACCGAAGCTTCACATCTCCTCTCTGCACCATATACTAGATGTAATGATACTTTATCTCTATATCATTTGACTTATCATGAAACACTATGTTCTCTGTCATCTTGATGCAACCTGATTATCACAATAAATATCATTTGCATCAATCTCGACATCAAAAAATAATTCAAATAACTTGTGAATCCATACTACTTCATGACAGGATAAACATGTTGCAATGTATTTAGCCTCGTTGTTTTGAGCACAACACTAGTTTACTTTATACTAAGCCATGAAATCACACATGATCCCAAACTGAAAAAACATCTTGAAGTGCTCTTTCTATCTTCAACACTTCCTTCCCAATCTAAATCAGTATAGCCATGCACTTTGAACTCATTGTCAGTTGCATATTTGAAGCCACAATCCAATGTACCCTTTAGGTATGTCATCACATGTTTTTCTGCAACTAAGTGAACATGTTGGGGCTCCACCATATACTAACTCAAGGTGTTTACAACAAAACATATATCTTGTCATGTATTTTTCAAATACATCAGTGATCCAATAATCTATCTGTATAGTGTGACATCTACTTTTTATGAAGATTCATCATTCAAGAGCTTCGCATTTGTCACCATCAGAGTGTTCATTTCCTTTCACTCCAACATCCCAAATCTATTTAGGATCTCAACTGCATATTTTCCTTGGTTTAGGAAAATCTCATTTGGGAACTAATATACTTCAATCCCTAGGAAGTAATGCATCATGCCAAGGTCTTTCATCTCAAATTATGTTGCAATCTTCTTCTTACATTTGTTGATGAGCTTCTCTTATCCAATAGAAAATAGATCATCCATGTATAACAGTAATATTATGATCCCATAATCTACAACCTTATAGTAAAGGTTAGAATCTTGTTCACTTTTGGTAAATCCCAATCTCATCAGGAAGCCATCAATTCTTCCATACCGTGTTTTGGGTGCTTGCTTCAACCCATATAGTGCTTTCGTCAATTTGCATACATGTGTATTCTTGTCATGTGTCTCAAAAACTACTGGTTGTTCAATGCACACTTCTTCTTCTATGACACCATTCAGAAATTTTTTTTTTACATCCATTTGGTCTAGCTTCCATTTCATCTTGCCTGCCAAGACCAAAATAGTTCTAATTGAGGTATATCTTCCTATATGTGCAAAAGTATCTTCATAATCAATCCCTTCCTTCTGAGAGAATCCTCTTGCGAAAAATATAGATTTGATCTTTTCAATACAAGCATATGCTGAATTCTTAGTCTTGAAAATCCATTTTTAGGAGACCACTGATTTATAC
This sequence comes from Pseudotsuga menziesii, assembly GCA_001517045.1. Taxonomy (NCBI): domain Eukaryota; kingdom Viridiplantae; phylum Streptophyta; class Pinopsida; order Pinales; family Pinaceae; genus Pseudotsuga; species Pseudotsuga menziesii. Next base: position 8,775 of record LPNX011107904.1, read on the forward strand.
TTCAGTCTTGGCACCACATCTCAAACATCATTCTTTATGATAGAATGGTATTCTTTAATCATGGCATGTTATTTTTTACAAGATTATAGCAATATAACTTAGTTGCAAATAAACAATAGGATCTCTAGAAGAAAGACAAAGTACATAAACAAAGAACACAAGAGTTTATCCTAGGAAACGTAATTGGGAAAAACCAAGCGACCTTTGTATAGAGATGAGAGCTTCAGAGAACATAGTAGAATAGAGAGAGAGAGAGACTCAGAGAGAGAGAGAGAGAGAGAATAATCTCTCCAATATAAAACCCTAGAAAACACTCCTTCTTGCTGGTGCTACAAAATTATCTAGGAGAGAGCGAACTTGCTTGTGTTGGATGAGTGACTAAATGAGGCACAAATGCCTTCTATTTATACACATTACAAAAACTAACTTTTACCCTAATAGGGACGACTTTTCTAATTGACCGGGCCAACCTACCTTGAGGAAATACAAAAAAAAATATATTATTTTATTCTTTTCTTTACTTAATCTTCGTTAAGTTTTACATTAGTGATTACATCAGTATAGTATCTTGTAGGAGGTACAAGAAAATACAATACAAGTACAATAAGAATAACTTTTGAAGTTGCACAAATTCCAACACTCCCTCTCAACAAGGAAGGTATTCTTTAGATATGGTGATCATCAAGATCATCATATCACCATATAAAACAATATCACAATATAAAACAATAAAAAACTCATATACTATAAGTCCATCTCTAACCAAGAACCAAGACATGCTTCACACGACCATCTACTACCTATTCATCTCAAGTGTCGATGGGATTTCTTCCACACCAGGCCGAAAACCAAAATTAGTAGTGGTCACCAGTGTACACAATCGTCTACTTCCTCCACGTCTCAATATGTTGATGGCATTTCTCCCATACTAGGTTGAGAACCAGGGTGAGTAGAGGACACCAGTGTACATGACTATCTACTACTTGTTCATATCTACTGTTGATGGGATTTCTCCCATACTAGGATGAGAATCAAAACGAGTAGAGGTCATCAACGCAAACGACCATCTGTTACCTGCTCATCTCACAATGTCTATGGTATTTCTCCCATACCATGTTGAGATGTAGAATGAGTAGAGGTACCGGTGTGACAGAAATGTAGATGTTTTTCTCAACTTTCCCTTTCCATAAGGGATGCATTTTATTCTACTCTGAGTCTTCTGTGAAAGTAATCAAACTTTATCCTAAGAAGAGGCTTGGTAAGAATATTTATAGTCAGGTCATCTATTAGAACATATTGTAACTCGACCACACCTTTATGCACCATATCACGAATGTAGTGATATTGAATCTCTATATGCTTCGTCTTATCATGAAATACAAGATTCACTGACATTTGCATACAACTTTGATTATCATAATGAATCACAGTTGGTCCTGGAATCTAACCAAACAATCCTGTAAGGATTTTTTGAAACCATATTGCTTCTTGGGTTGTTGTACTTGCATCCATATACTCGGCTTATGTAGTGCTTTGTGCTACTGATGTCTGCTTCCTTTTACACCAGGCAATTACTATAGAACCCAAACTAAAGCAACATCTGAAAGTACTCTTCCTGTTTGCAGCACATTTAACCCAATCTGAATCAGAAAATCCTTGCAATGTCAAATTGCATCTTGAAGCATATCTTAGTACATCTGCCAAGTTCCACGTAAGTATCTGAGAACATGGTTTGCAATAACCCATTGAATCTTCCTTGGATCACTCATAAACTAGCTGAGAGTGTTCATGACAAAACATATATTAGGTCTCATGTTTGTCATATACACCAGAGATCCAATCAAGTGGTGATGCATGGTGGGATCAATCAAATCAAAATATGAAGCAAAATCTCTCAGATTCTTCAAATTTGCATCCATCGGAGTAGCCATTGAATTGCATTCCAACATCCCAAATCTCTTCAAAATATCAATGGTGTATTTTCTTTGACTTAGGAAAATTTCCTTTTGCCTCTGCCATACTTCTAGTCCTAAGAATTAATGCATCAAACAAAGGTACTTCATTTCAAACTCAGAGACAAGCTTCTTCTTACACCATTCAATATGTTTCTCATTACCTATGAGAAACAAGTCATCCATATACAAAACCAAAATAGATGGTTGATTATCCACAATTTTGTAGTAAATATTGGTATATGCATCACTCTTGGTGAATCCCAAGTTTACCAGGTATTCGTCTATCCATCCATACCAAGCACGAGGTGCTTTCTTGAGTCCATATAATGCTTTTTCCGTTTACATACATGAGAATATTTTTCATGGACAACAAAGTCTTCTGGTTGTTCAATGTAAACGTCTTCCTCGATAACACCAATGAGGAAAGAGATATTTACATCCAACTGGTGCAACTTCCATCCCATAGCTGAAGAGATAGAAACCATGGTTATGATGGAAGTATATCGAGCCACGGGAGCAAATGTTTCATCATAGTCAATTCCCTCTTTCTGATAGAATCGTCTGGAAACAAATATAGCCTTTTGTTTTTTCACACTACCATCTACTCTGTGTTTAATCTTAAAAATACATTTGGAAGTCACTAATGAATTCCCCTCATGTCTCGGTACAACCTTCCATACATCATTCTTCGTGATGGAATTGAATTCCTCTGTCATGGCATCCTTCAAAACTTGGTGTTTGGATGCTGCTTCATACATGGCAGGTTCTGAGTCAATGATGTGACTCATCAATGCTACATAACTTGAGAACCTCTAAGGTCTTTTTCTTTCTCGATAAGTTCCATGTGGAGCTTCATGCCCCTCTTCATCCTACAATGTATGTTGTGCCCATATAGGACTTTTCCAGCTTACTGTCGTATTTGTGGGAGCATCAACTGGCTCAACGAGAACGATCAGTTCATGCTTTTCTTAAAACTCCCTCTTAACTATTGGAGGGGGAGATGATCTCACCTCTTTTTCATCATTGATCTCCATATCATATCCTCTTCCTTTTCGGATAGCCATCTCTTCCTCAAATATCACATCCCTACTGACTTTGATATGCCTTGATCCTGGGATGTATATAATGTAATATTTTGAAGACTCACTATATCCCATGAATGTTCCCTTCTTGCCTGAAGTTTCTAGTTTTTTCCTTTTACCCTTGGTCACATGAATGTAGAATGGGTAGCCAAATATATCAAGATGTCCAACTTCTGGCTTCACTCCTGTAAAATCTTCTTCCAAAGTCATGTTATTCAATATTTTATGTGGGAATATATTTTGTACATAAATAGTTGTTCTAGATGCTTCTAGAAATAAGAACATTGGTAAACTCTGTTCATTTATCATGGCTTTGGTTTCCTCCACAATTGTTCTATTCTTTATTTCTACAACCCCATTTTGTTGAGGGTTGCAGGGAACTGTGGGCTCCCTCTTAATTCCTTCTTCTTTGAAGAAATCATTGAACTCTGTAAAGATATATTATTCACATTGTCTGATCTTAGGATCTTAATCCTCCTTCTTGACATATTCTCGACTTGTGCTTTTAATTATTTGAAATTGCTAAGTACTTCCTCAGATTCCTTGGTTTTGAGAAATTATATCCACGTCTTTTGTGAGTGGTCATCAATAAATGTTATATAGTAGTTGTAACCACCCAATAAAGTAACAATCATGGGTCTGCACAAGTCATAGTGAACTAGATCCAATATTCCCATGGATCTTCTTTCACTTTTTGGAAAGGAACTCTTGGTATTCTTGCCAAGTGCACATCCTCTACATATTCCATCATGGTCTATATGAAGTAGTGGTAGGCTTGTCACCATGTTCCTTAATGTTGGGAGATATTGATAGTTTAGATGAGCTAGTATTCTGTGCCATAGCTCACCTATGTTGGTGAAATCATGGACTAAATCTTGAGCTGGTAGGGTGCTCAATCGATACAAGATATCCTCTCTTACGCCAATCACTTTTGTTGTGTTCATGCTAGAATTCTTGTTCCAAGCAAGCACATTTCCATTGGAAAATGTAACTCTATATCCCTTGTCCTCTAAGGCAGAAATGTAGACAAGATTTCTTTTCATACTAGGTACATAAATCACATCATTTAGGTGTAGTAAGTCATTGGATTCTAACTAAAGAGAGGTAGATCCAAATCCTTTCACAGTTTAGTTGGCATCATCTCCAAGTAAAACATGGAGATAAGATTATTTCTCAGCAACTTCTGAGAGGTTCTCTTTATAACCAGTCATATGTTTAGAAGAACCACTATCTATAAGCCATGTATCACTAGTGGTGGGAACATTACTTGATAATGCTCATATGAAGAAGAATTTTGTGCGATCTTCAGATCTTTGTTTCTTGTGATGATGAACTTATTACACATCATTTGTTGAAGCTTCATGCTTCGTTTTGTTTGTAGTAAAACACTTGTTTTCATAGTGACCATATTTCTTTCACTTATGGCATTGTATGTGATAAATCCTTCTTCTTTTCCCTCCAATCCAAAGAAGAACCTAGTATCCTAGATTGGTGCTTATGGTTGTGAAAATTCCTTCCTTTTCCCTTTCCTTTATTGGCATGAGTGATGAAGTCTTGATTCTCCTCAACTTCAGGATCATGGAGTCTTTGCCTTGCTACATTCCTTGTCTCTTCCTAAGTGCAATCTACCCATAACCTATCAAATTTGGGAAGCTTGGTTCGACAACTTATGGTTTGGATGAAAGACTCCCAATATGGTGGAAGACCATTTAGAGTGGTCATGGAAAGTTACTTATATTCAATGGGATCTCCACTAGTACTTAGCTTGTCTCGAAGTTCGGTGATGCTCATGAAGTATGAGGTGACTGATTCAAACTTGATCATCTACATGCTTGATAGTTAGTTCCTCAATGTGAGAGTAACATTGATACTACTATGTTCAAATAACTTCTTCCAAGTATTGAACTTCTTCTTAGATGTCTTCTTTTTTGAGACTTGCAGAACCAAGTGATCCTTAAGTGAGTCCATTATAATCCTTTTTACTTTAGCATTACTCTTCCTCCACTAGGACTTGTCTTCTTCAACTTCTAGTTCTAGAACCTTCTAATTGACAAACTTCAAGAGATCATTTTCTTCTAGGATGAGAAAAACTCTAGGCTTCCATTATATGAAATTGGTAGTCCCATTAAGACGATCTTCAACCTTCATTTCAATCATCTTCTCTATAGATCTGAACCATAAACCCTAGCAGAAATTAGGTCAAAAATGAACTTTTGAATTTAATGAAATTGAACTCACAGGTAGATGCTCCCTAGCAAGGCAAGTTGAGGGAAGGTGAGGTTGAGCCAAAACAATGGTTTGATCAACACAAAACTTGAAACCCTAATTTATGCAGTAGTGGAATTAGGTCAAAAATGAAACTTTTCAGAATTTGATTTTTACTTCATCAAAAGATGTGCCTCCCATAGAGAAAAGTTTCCACAACTCTTTTTCTACTGAAGAGATGAGGGAAGGACTTGGAAGGTCAAACCCTAGCTTCTGGCAATGGCTACTTCTAGAAATTCTATGATACCATGTTATTTTTTACAAGATTATAACATTATAACTTAATTGCAAATAAATAATAGGATCTATATAAGAAATACAAAGCACAATGACAAAGAACACAAGATTTTATCCTAGGAAACCTAATTGGGAAAAACACAACAACCTTTGTATAGAGATGATAGCTTCTGAGAATAGAATAGAAAAGATATATATATATATATATACAGAGAGAGAGAGAGAGAGAGAGAGAGAGAGAGAAGTATCTCTAAGATAAAACCCCAGAAAACACTCCTTCTTGTTGGTGATGCGAACTTATCTAGGAGAGATCAAACTTACTTGTGTTGGATGAGTGACTAAATGAGGCGCACTTGCCTTCTATTTATGCACATTACAAAAAATGAATTTTACCTAACATGGCTAACTTGTCTGATTGATTGGGTCGATATACCTTGAGGAAATACAAAAATAATATTTATTTTATTCTTTTCTTTACTAAATCTTCCCTAGGGTTTACATTAGTAATTACATCGGCATAATATCTCGTAGGAGGTACAGGGAAATACAATACAAGTACAATAAGAATAACTTCTGAAATTGCACAAATTCTAACATGGCATCCATCCATTCCTTCTTTTTTGAAGCTTATTAAAAACAAGTGGGTTCATGATCAACAATATTACACATGAAGGCCACATACTTGGAGTAGAGTCTTGGTCTCTTGCTTCCTTCTAGTGCACCATATCTTTTCGATTCTTGAATTATGCCATGAGCCCTAGCTAGTCTTTTCTCATGTAGTGTCTCCATGAGTCTTTGGGCTTCTCCTATGTCATCATCTTCTGGTATGAGTTCTTCTTCGACATCTACAATTGGTGGTCTCCTCGATTATGTAATTTTGGGATCCTCTTCTTATTCATGGTCTTCATATACATAGTTCATTCTCGATTTGGTGAAAGTTGCATCTTCATAAAATGTGACATCTCTGCTAATCTCAATCTGACGGAAACCTAGTATGTAGATTCCGTAATCTTTATACTGGTCACTATAACCAACAAATATTCCCTTCTTTCCTAAAGAGTCCAAATTTGATATTTTCTGCTTGGGAACATGTAAGTAGACAGGACAACCAATTATCTTTAGGTGGCTTACTTTGATCTTCTCATCGGTAAACATCTCTTTTGGAGTTTTGTTCCCAATAGAACTATGGGATATTATGTTCTGTACATAAACTGCGGTCCTTGATGATTCAACCCATAACTACATAGGTAGATCTTAATCATGGATCATGGATCATGGCTTTGACTTCTTCCATGATTGAGATATTTTTCATTTCTACCACTCCATTCTATTGAGGATTATAGGGTGTAGTAAGCTCCCTATTAATACCAACTTCTTTATAGAAGTCCTTGGATTCATTTGAAGTTAATTATCCCCCATTATCTGATCTCAAGGTATTGATATTCTTTTCAGAGAGATTCTTGACAATATCCTTGAACTCTTTGAACTTTTAAAATACTTCATCTTTACTTTTCAAGAAATATATCCAAGTTTTACAAGAGTAGTCATCAATAAAGGAGACATAACAAACTGCTTAAGGAAGTACTTGACATGAGTCCGCATACATATTAGTGAATAATATCCAATAACCCCTTTGATTTATTGTTACTATCGGGAAATGGGTTCTTGGTATTCTTTCCTTGAGCACATCCTTTACATACTCCTTCATGATTTATCTGGATCTCCGGTAGACCTATCATTACCTTTCTCACAATTGATAATGCTTTGTAGTTCACATGAGCAAGTATTCTATGCCATAGTTCACATGGACTGATGGTATTGGTTGTGAAATTTGAATATGTGTGCTTATTTAATTTGTAGAGTACTCCTTCTTCAACACCAATGATAACTGCATCATTTATTGTCTTTCCTTTCAACCACATGACAACTTCACCATCTACAAAGGTAACTCTGAAACCTTTATTGTCTAAAGATAATATATAAAGAAGGTTCTTCTTTAAACTTGGAACATATAAGACTTCTTTCATCTTCATGGAATTTATGGATTTTAGTTTGTAAGAGGCTTCTCCCATTCCTTTGATGGGATATTGATAATCATCTCCAAGCTCCACCTTGCGTGGATATTCTTTCTAGGTAAGACATGATAGAGAGTCTTTATGACTTGTCATATGTTTGGAAGCACCACTATATATGAGCCAAGTGTCACTTCCATGAGAGAATGATCCTATGAGGGATGAAATTAATACATATTCTTCACTAGAATCTTCATTTTCTCTAGCATTCACTTCATCTAATTCGTTCTCTTCAACTGCATGGGAATGGAACTTTCCGCTATTCTTCTTCTTGGACTTGTCTTTGTTAAGTGGACAATGTCTGGAAATGTGTCCCATCTTATGACATGCATTGATACAGATGTGTGTGAGAACGAATTGAAAGAACAAATATAGAATCATAAACACATACATATTTCAAGGAAAACAAAGATATATTAAACACATATTCTATTAAATGGCGAAAATAGAACAAACTATCATAATACAACAGCTAGAATGGTGGTAGCTATTTATGAGAATAAATATGGTTGCTATGCTCATCTGTGCCAAGATGAATACAAAATGAGTCCAAAAGGGCCTATTTATAATAAGCATGAGGGTGAGAACCCTAAACGTCCAAAACATAACCCTATAAGATGATCGTCATATATTTTGTGGCCCCAACGTGGTTAGTTGAACAATCAACTTCCTGTGGTCATAACTTTTGGATATGATATTTGATTTGGGCGCTTGATAGCCCATCAAAATTTTTTATCCGAGTTTTAAATATTTTGACTGGGGTCAAATGAATGTCATTGGAAACCATTCCCCCCCCAAATTTCCCAAAAACATTGTTTAGGGCCTCAAAACGACCCCGAAAGTTTAGGACTCGATAAACCGTGAAAAAATTACTAGGAAACTACCAAAATGGACAATTGTTTTGAGCCAGTGGAATAGGTGGGTGGACACTGATATCCATATGGATCAATCCTCCCCACTTAGGAAGCAATGGTATCCATTGCATCAAATTCTGTATCATATCTTGAACTCTGTGTTGAGTTGATCTCCCGGTGTGACATTCACTGAAATGAAAAGCATGCCTTTCTTTGACATACCGAGAGGGATGTAATTGCTGTTGATGGATGCTCTGGATCTATTCAACAATTATGGTTTTCATGTTATCCTTTATCTGAATTGGTATGGATGATTTAATTTTGGACGAGCACCTTGAATGCATTGCCTTGCATTCCAGAGGTACTCGAATGGATGAAGGAACACTAACTTTGTTCTCTTCTTATTTCTACTGAGTAGAGGTAACCTATGCAGAGGGTGTGTATGTCTCTATGATCTGATGTTCTCCTTCATAAGCAATTGTGAAGAGGGAGAATTTCCTAGTGTGGGAGATTATCTTCTTGCACTGCGAGACTGTGGCGGGTGCAACTATCTCTAGTATTTGATAGAGTTGTCCTCCCAAAGAGACAATGACACTACAAGTTCATGAATCATATACAACATGATGCTTCCACATATATTTTTGTCCTAAAAGAACATCACACACTTCAAGTGGGGCCACATTGCACAATACCTTGTCTTTGAAAGGCTTGATTTCACATGGTAGGCGACATTGATGATTGACGCAGATACCTGGCCCTTGGATTAGCCAACCGATGTTGTATGGTTATAGGTGTGGTGTTGTTGGTAGCTCCAATATATTGATGAGTTCTACTGAGATCAGGTTCTTTTGGATGTCGCTGTCAACAACAAAATTTCGTGGTATTCCCTTCACCCACATCTATGAGTGGAAGATGCACTCCTATTCCTATGACTCTTTAGGTTCCTCTAGTTGGATCTGTGTGGTAGCAACAGTGACACTGGGTGCTGCATCAATGATATGATTCCCCTGGTCTCATGGTATTGTGGTGGGGAATGGTTTTCCTTTCCCTATTCCGTGTTCTGTGAACCACAGTTTCCCTTTCCTTGCTTCTATGGTGGATTCATAGGTCCAATTTCTCATTTGTTCTTTTACCGAAATTTCTCCTAGATTTTCATAGCATACTGATAGACACCTCCCAATGAAGAGACGTCTAGGAAGTCCATCTCTATTTGTATGTACTGATGTAGGCCACTGTGATACTTGAGTACCAGGTGCTGCTTGGAGTCCTTGATACCCATATTTGTGTGCAAGCTATGGAAATTGTTAGTGTACTATGAAACTATTTGGTCCCTCTCTTGACACAAAATGGTCAATCTTATGTACTGGTCATCATAGTTTCCCATAGAGTAATAATGTTCCTTAATGGCATCTATCAAATAATCCCAAGTGGGATTGGGATAAAACATTCTAGACTCCTCTGTTAAGTTTTTCTCACAATAAGTATACCACCAATTTTTGACATGGGGGGTCGCCTTAAGAGCGCAAAGGTGATATTTTCCTCGTCGAAGAAATTGTGGATAGATAAATACCCTTCTAGTAGATTCAACCAATTATCTAGGGCATCAACATCGATCTGGCCTTCAACTAAAGGAATATCAAAGTTAAGTTGTACCTTGAAGGGAGTTGCATCTCCAAAATGGCTTCTCGTTGAACGTGCACCTATTGCTACCAGCATTCATCGCAGGATATAGGAGAAATTATCCATCATCTCGTTCCTCTGTCACACGATGGATTCCTTGAGCAACGAATTAATAGGATATCCTACTCCGCCATCTCAATTTTCTTCCTCCATGGGAGTTCGTTAGGCTGACAAGAGTGTTCTTCCCCAAGTGAAACTAGTTCGAGACCCAACTCTCTATACCCTGACCTCGTTGGGGACATGCATCGAGAGATAATCAAATAGTAGATTGGTCTGATACCATTGATCCAGATTTATGTGAGAATGAAATGAAAGTACATATATAGAATCATAAACATAAACATATTGCAAGGAAAACAAAGATACAATAAACACATATTCTATTAAATGGAAGAAATAGAATAGACTGTAAATACAATAACTAGAATGGCGATAGATATCTCTGAGAAGAGATGTGTCTGCTACGCTCATCCATGGCAAGATGAATACAAAAATAGGCCGAAAGGGACTATTTATAATAAGCATGAGGGAGAGAACCCTAAACATCCAAAACATAACCCTAGAAGATGAATTGTTATAAAGTTTGTGGCCCCAAGGTGGTTAGTTGAACAGTCAACTTCTTGAGGTCATAAATTTTGCATATGATCTTCGATTTGGGTGCTCCATAACATGTAGGAAGGGTCTATTTGATATTTACATGAATTCGGTTGGAAACTATTTAACCCCCCAAATTTCCAAAAAACGTCGTTTAGGACCCAAAAACCCGTAGAAAAATTACTATGAAACTTCCAAAATGGACAGTTGTTTTGAGCCAGTGGAATAAGTGGGTAGCCACTAATATCCATATGGATTATGTATAACATTCATAAGATGAGTAATCCTTGTTAAATATCTTACTCCTTTTAAATTCTTGTGATGCAGGAGGTGATCCTTGATCCTTCCTTTTGTTTCTTCCATTCTTTGCATGAGCTGCTAGAGCTTGATATTCATTATCATTTAACTTCTCTTTTCTGATTATTATCCTTCCTTCTTGTTGTGTGCATTCTTCCCATATTTTGATGAACTTGATCAAATTTCTTATGTCACATATTTATCTGATGAAGGAATCTTATTCCCTTAGAAGTCCATTCAAGGTGGTCATCACAACTTCTGTTTCTTCTACCATGTCACTAATGGCTTCTAGCTATTCTTTGATATGAGATACTCTTGAGAAGTATGACTGCATAGTTTCTTCCTTTTGCATCTTCACACCCTTCAGTTGGTTTCTCGAGATCATTATTCTATTGATGTTCTTACCTTCAAATAGACTAGTCAGTGCATCGAACATTTCCTTTGGAGTATTCTTTGAAGATACACGAGGGATCAACTGATCCTTTATAGAATCAACTATGATCCTCTTTTCTCTGATCATATCCTTCTTGTGTTTGGATTTTGCTTCATATTCCTATCATTCCTTGACCTCTTCTTTGATGTATCCTTTTAGGTCATGTTCTTCAAGCATGAGCATGAATCTATACTTCCATACTCTTTTGCTTATATGTCATTTTCTTGTGTTTGGATTTTGTTTCATCTCCCTCTCATTCCTTGACCTCTTCTTTGATGTAGCCTTCTAGGTCATGTTCTTCAAGGATGAGCATGACTCTATAATTCTATGCTCATTCAACATTTTCATTAAGATTGGTATTTTTTGTCGTCTTTAATGAATGAGAACCTCAAATGGAAAAACAGGAGGAAGAACTTACCAATTTGAGGACTGCTTCTGGAATCTTCTATAGGATGAGCTAATGTTTGACTGGAGAACCCTAATTTTCCAACGGTGGTGACTTGCAAATATAACTAGTGGAAAATATGCACCTCCCTAAGGAGATATGGTTTATATATTGCTTTTCCTAAATCTATGGATAGAACCTTGAAAAATACAATGCCCTAGTTTCTCTCGACAAAAGTGGTAGGTCAAAACATGAAAATCCACAAAATTGAAAACTGCTTCGACATAAAGATGTTCCCTCTAGAGAGATTTGAATGGTCCTTCTTTTTCGACTGATATGTGGAGGGAGTTGTTCGGAATAGTAATCCCTATCTTGTTGAATTGCGGGATGAGCTGCTGCACAATGTCTTCTTTGAGGTGGGCTCTGATTCCATGTTAAGATCTTAAAAGTTGTTATGCTAAAACAAAAGGATCATTGAAATAATAACAAGCATAACAGAAAAAAGATAACATAAATATTTATCTTGGGAAACCCTCATGGGGGAGAAAACTCAACAAAACTTCCTTGATATAGACTTCAACCAAGTACAGTGTAAGACCAAAAAATAAGACTAGACTGCTTCCTCCTCTTTAGATGGACTGCTCCTTTTATCTCTAGCAAACATGCTTGAGTTCTGAGTCTATCCAAATGAGGGAGGTGCCTCCATAATTATATTGATAAGTCGACAGGCCTAATAACCCAATAAGGTCGAATTCTCCTCCCATTCAGGGATGACTTTCATTGGGAGACTCAAATTATATTTTAATAAAACTTTTGTGGGTACTACTGACCCTAATTACAACATAGCTTTTACCTCAAGACTTCACATGACCAATTACATCCCTAATCGGATAAACGACATCTCGGAAGGGATGAATAATAATAATAATAACAAATATAATATCTTATGCATTTGCATTTCTTTAACACTCCAAGCCACCAATCAAAGTTTCGTTTCAAAATTCTACGTGGATCCCAATGGAAATAACGACCAGATAAAATGGATTAATATACACTAATGGTCAAATCCCCATCAATATTTCCAATGGGATGCATTCTAGAAATATCTTCAATCCCAACAAATTCAGTTCCATCTCATCCTTGATATCCTTCACTAGGAATACAAAAGTAAGGGCATACTTACTCTGAAAGAATCCTATACCATTCTTGCTTAACACAACCCTGAATTGGGTAACAAATACAAGAGCAAGATCTATGGCCAAAAGTTTCTACTTTTCTCTAGCTTGTGGTTTGGGGGAAAACCCTCACATGGGACTGAATTTGCAAGAGAGGTTTTGAGGGACCCTCCTAATGTATCTTATGCAATGATCATTTAGAAGACCTTGAACAATTTCTTAATCAATGTCATTTCATCTCCACTCTTTGGGACCATGGAGCCATCATCTTTAGAAAGTAGGATTGCAATAGGGGCAACATAAGAGAAACCATTTCCAACTAGAGATCTAAAACCTTTGATAATAACATTGTGAACATAATTTTGAATCACTTCCCAGGATTCTTCCCATGGGAAACATGGAAAGAAAGAAATCAAATAATTTTTCAAGAGGCTACTCAAGAGGTGAACCAAATTTGGATAAAAATCCAATCAAACATCAAAGAAAGCATTCTCATCAAACTTTGGAGCAATAAGAACTAGCAAGGTCAGACATAATATATGTGCATTATGCAAGATTGGGGTTTGTCTCCTCCAACCTCTCTTCTCCTTATTTGCAATCCCCCTAGGGTGGTCATCCCTAACACATGGTTCACACCGAATCTTGACTTTATCAAACTAAACTATGAAGGTGCCAATAAAGGCAATCTTGACCCGATTGGGTATGGGGAATTTTTCCATGAAATTTATGGAACCGTCATCATAATTTGTGTTGGCTCTCTAATTAGGAGTGATAACAGTAATGCTGTTGAAATTTATGCATTGGTCTATGGAATTCAAACTGTCAATCAAGAGATTACTCCAAGCTTATAGTTGAGGGGGGTTCCCAAATCGTGATTCAAATTCTCAACATGATCATCAATGGTTTTTCCATTAAAAAAGTTTCTAGGAGTTGGATATACAAGGATGTAAAGGCTCATCTACATTCTATCTCACTCAAAGTTCATCATTCCCTATCATGTTTGACATTATGCCAATAAAGTGGCTGACAAACTTGCTAACATTGGAATCACTCTTACTTCATGTATTCTCAATTGTAGTTGGAACCTGGTCCCTCCTTATTCCCTAACAGAGGAGTCTCTCAAGCTCAACCAACAAGACATGACCCCCCACGTTGGGTGCCACCCATTGGCTCTATGTCATGCATAATGTCAGGAAATCTGACACGAGGATCAGGCCCATCTCCATATGGTGGTAGTCGAACTCAAATTTTTTATGTGACAAGGTGGTTGGTTGTTGGGAACATTATGGTTATTTGTGGAAGGCCCTTTCCCCTAAGCTACAATACAAATTGCATCATATTTTTCCCATAGCTTCACTGGCAATGATGGAAACTACATCTCCTCATTTTGGTTGCATACCTTGATTTTGTGTGAATGTTTGGACATTAATCATGGTGTGAGAAGTGACCTGCTCTTCTCATTGTGGGAGAAAGCAAAGGGTTATTCATGTCAAAGCACACTTAGAGGGGTCTCAAAACTTGGATTTTAGGCTCTCTCCCACTAATCCCTATTGTTCTCTTCTTATTCTCTTTAGTCCAATATTTGGTTTATCTATGGTTAGTGTCAAAAGGACTAGGTGCAAGATCCTTGCTGGAGCTCGATGATCCCACACACCCTGTGTGCTTGATAAGCAGGAGAAATCCAAGGCATGGTTCTCTAGCATGGTCTCTCCCTTTATAAAATATCATCTACATGATATGGAGGTTTGGGTGCATAGAACATTTGATTTCCCTGAACCTAAGAATTTGTTTGCGAATTTAGGAAGGATGTTGGACGACCTTTTCTCATCATGGTTGAGAGAAACTTGTTATGTCAAGACCCTTATGTTACTTTAGTATACCAAGAGTCTTCTTAGTCATGCTCTCATAGAGAGTGTGGAGGGTAAGCTTTTGGAGGACAACCAAGGTGTTAGTTTAGCTACGCGAATGGACCGCATTGAAGGTTAGCTATGTTGAATGGCCAAAGCTCAGATGGACTTGGACTCCAAAATGAATGTTTTGGCTCGTGAATTAACGAGCAAGGTTTTTTTGTAAGCGGTCAACTCTTGGGCATGAGGGTGGTCTTATCTTCCACATGAAACCAAGTTCTAAGAAGAAGTGTGACTTAATGTAGGTTTGAAGATGACCCGTCCCGTCACTATCTTCGATGAAGCTTGATTCTATTGATGTTCTTGCTTTGAGACCAAGTTTAATTTACAACTATTCTTCTTTTCTATCGATTAGGCCTACTTGTTGTTGTTTTGATTATCTTTTTAGTTCAATTTTTTTACTATTTTGGTTACTAACCCCAGTTTGTTGTGAATCAAGTCTTTAAATTTTAGTTTTTGAGACTTTTTGGACAATTATATCTTAACATTTGCACTAGTTTTTATGCTTTCCTCGGCAATAATTCAAACTGGAAGTTAGTGGATAAACTTTGATTGTGTGGTTAGTTGAACTTCTTTAGTGATAGGCCAACCACAAGAACAAATGTATTTCTCATTTTTATTTTAATAGATTATTGTCTTTAAAAAAATAATTTTAAGAAAAAGAAAATATTAAGTCACAATTTACTTTCTATAATGTAAAGTAGCCCAAATAAGTCAACTTATTTTAGGATCATTGTTACCTAAAAATGAAATTTCAAATTATTACGAGTTTAACTAGATGAGTTGTCCCTGCCTTTGCAATTTGAATACTATAAGAAAATATAGCCTTAACTCTTTGGTATTGTCGACTAGAGTAAGTGGTTGAAACATCGACCAAATGCTTGAGGAGGGTGATTGGGATCGTTTTTTAACGACTGAATCAAAGGCGCTACCCCTTGATTCTGGACGGGTAATATCATAATAGTATTAACTCACAACCTTTGTATTAATTTTTCTGCTTATTAACTGTTAAGATTCAAAGTAATTATTGGTACAATATTATAAATTTTGTTTAAGATTCGAAGTATAAATTCGTTCAATTTTTGTTTTCTTATGCAAAGTTTATTATGACAATAATAAACTTGGATATTATTATTATTGTCCAATTTCATGGGCAATTCTTTTTTCTTTGAAAAGTATAGACAAGTATGTGTTTTGGAATGGCAGACCTTGGGTTAGTGGAAGTTAAAGATGAGTTATTTGTTACCGGATGCTGGATGAAATTAATTCTATGGTAAACGTTCATACTCTATTAATAAACCTACTTGAACTGATTTAGGTTGTTCATACCAAAATGCCTCTCACTCGAACATGTAGCAACAAATCTAGACAAGTGGAGATGCGATGAATTGGGTGGATTATAGTAAAAAAAATGACTCGTTCTAAGCTAGAAAGATTCTAGATTTATGTGCCTCTTAATTCTGCGGTGAACTGTTTTTAATTTTATGTGAGAAAGATTCTAGATTTATGTGCCTCTTAATTCTACGGTGAAATGTTTTCAATGAATTTGTGTCTACGTTGCATGGTTGTAGAAAATATTAATAACTTGCAGATCTGTATCGGAGCTCAGGCGACTTTGTTAAGATCTTTTCAGTTAGTCTGACAAGAGTGAAGAGTCTACGATTTGGAAATGTAAACCAATCGAATTAATTTCTGAAGCTAAATTTGTAGGTAGATAGTTATTACAGTCTTTAATGGTAAGTAACTAGATTCATGGAGAAGCAAATTCTAGTTGCTTATAAATAGAAGAAGAATATTGTAAATTAAATTAGACACAATAGACAAGCAGAGAGAGCGAGAGAGAACTCAGAAGGTAGCAAAGAGTGAAGAAAGAATTGTGTCGAAGCTCAAGCTTCTGTGTGTTTGAAGATGTCAAGAGTCGAAGCTCTGTAAAATGTTAAACATCTCTATAAATTTCAAGTTTGCATTTACGGTAATATAGTTCTTTGTTATGTCCCCACAAGTTATATAAATCAAATAGTTTATGGTTGAATTCATGTTTATTTAGCTGCACATTCTTTCCCGAGTTACTTGAGTAAATGTTGTTTACATTTATAGCTTGAGTGAAAGATCAAAGAATCCATAAATTTCTTGTTGGAGTTTGTGCAACTTCAAAAGTTATTCTTATTGTCCTCCTTTGGAAGTTGAACTTGTTGTAATTGTTCATCTAAACCCTAGAAAGAACAATGTAATCCTTGGGGAGAAAATCCAACCATAAAAGAATAAATAAAATAAAATATAAAATTATTTATTGCACCCCCAAGTGAATTCGTCCCCAATTATTTTATGGGTGGCAAAACATTATATATAGAAGGCACCCCTCCTCATTTCAACACACAATAGCAGCACAGCAGCTACACAATAGTTTGTAGTTTTCTGGGAAAGACAACAGTTACACAAGAACTCAGAAGTAGACTGATTTTTAGGGTTTCATATTTGGAAAGCATTTCCATATTTTTCTTTTTCTTTCTTCATTGTACTCTGATCACAGAATTATCATCTCTAGATGAAGGTTGCTGGGTTTTTCCCAATTGGGTTTCCCAAGTGAAAATACTTGTGTTATTGCTATGTGCTTTGTCTATCTTCTAGTGATCCTATTGATAAATGCAATTAAGATATATTGCTATAATATTTAAGAAAATCTAACATGGTATCAGAGCAATACTAGAAGAAGCCATTGTCAAAAATTGTTGGCTATCGTGGGTAGACCTGGGCTTATTGTATTTAACCAACAACACCCCTAGCTCACTGGCCCTTTCGGTGACAGACCGCGAAGCAGCCTGAAGTCTCACTCGAAGTGATTCTAATGGGTTGGCCAAGGACTCAAGCGTCTTGGACCAGGTTCTGTGGCATCCTACTTGCGGCTCGCAGCTCTGCTAGCCGCGAGGCCTCTTTCTCTGCGCATCACGCGAACCTTCTGCTTGCGTCGCGCGAACTCCTCATCTCCCAGCTCTTCTAATCGCGAGATATCTCTCTTCCTATTGCGCAGTCCTTTTCCGCGTCGCGCAACTTCCACTGACTTGCGATGACCCCAGCCTTATCGCCTCTCCACGCACCAGGTGACATGTAACTTCCTCTCCAACGCTAAGCCCTTAACCTACGGTATCGTGCACCACAGCTCCTCTACCGGTGCGGTATCGCCTCCCTGCGATATCCTACTCCTGCGGCTCAGCGCACTTAGCGTTGTTCGTGTCGACTTGCCAGACTCAACATACCAGACTGTTTAACACTGCGACTAGTGACTGTTCAAGGGAAGCATAAATGAACCCACATATAACATGCCCAAGACTTCAACGTATGTTTATCCTTCTATATTACTGCAAACTGGACAATGCATACATACATTCAACTGTAAACAAGGCTTATCTAATAACTAACAGATGCAACAAATAAGCACAACACATGAATCAGTCACATAACACATGATTTTAACGTGGTTCATCTCCAGGATGGAAGTTACGTCCACAGAACTATGTTTCTATTATAGCTCAGGGAAAGGTAAACACAGTTCTGCTGCACCGCATATGCAGCTTGAGATCTTCTCTCTTAGATCTCTTTTCTATCTCTATATTGTCTCTCTTACAATATACTCTTCCCTCTTTGTCAACCCCTGTGGATTGTTACAATACAAAATAACAGTAAGCTAACAGACTACTGATGATCTGACTAGCTGGATGGCCTAAAATGCCCAAAATTCCAACCTGTTACAATACAAAATACATCCCTTTATAGGTGGCCCAGAGGTCTCGCCATTACAACACTGTGGGCCTGTCCCAACAGTAACCCAAACCCTAACTAGTGACAGTCGACATATCTGTACTTTGAGGTAGCCGCTATCTGTCACACCACAGCTCTCTGCAGTCTTCCATGCTTCCCGGTGCTGACCATGGGTACTATGCACCGCTTCCCTTCACCACAGCTCTCTGCAATCTTCCATGCTTCCCAGCGCTAACCATGGGTACTGGCGTTGCTTCCCATCTCTGTCCTTCATCTTCAATACCTCGACCTCGTTGCTCCTTTTCCTTTATGAGGGTAGCTGAACCCTCCTATCTTCCGCCGCTGCCTTCAATGCAGTGGGTGAGCTCTCTCTTCTCGGCCGCTCAGGTACCATTGTCTTCCTTGACTTTTCTGTCTTCTATGTCATGGTTTTCGGCTCTGATCTATAGCTAGAAACCTGCTACAGTGCCGTAGCTCTTCCTCTTATATCTACGCCAAAACTGTCTGTTCGTCAAAATAGCAGCTTCTTCTGTAGTTGCGGGACCCTACTCCAACAGTCCCCTAACACTTACTTGTGGCTCGTCCTCGAGCCACTACCAGTGGGATTCTCCTGCTGTAGCTTCTCCTTGGCTTCCTAGGAAGTCCGTTGCAACTTGTCGCGAAGTCCTGCGACTTCCTTCTACATCACTTCGACACGCTCTCGTGTCGAGTCAAGCAAAGCTTGACTAATACTGGCGTCTTCTATTAACTTAGTCCGTAGGTCTCTCTTACCTTTCCTTCTTATTATGCTCGCAGTCTTGCCACTGCAAGACCTGCTGTCGCTGTTCCCACCATAAGGATTCAAATCCCTGGTATCACAAGAAATCCTCTCTATCTGGGTTAGAGCTCGTGCTATAAGGAAGATATAAATCTGTATCTTCCAGGCTTCTCCTCACATGCCGCTTGGCCTGGAGCCTTTAATGGGAAAGATATACAAACCATGAATTCCATTTTTTTGAACAAGCCTTTGTCTGCATGCTGGAATTCTACCATTTGCTGGGTTTGCTATCCTCTTTCACTTTTCTTCTTAACAAGTCGCTCTAGGTATTTACGTTGCCTTTGATCGCTAGATTTTCGCTTCCTTGTCTCGGCAATCTCTTGTTCTTCTCTTAGCTGATTAGATAGGTTGGCGGCCTTCTCCCGTTGCCGTCTTTTCTTTATTTTTACTTTCTTCCTCGTGGGAGATTTCTTCTCGTCATTCTTCTGCTCTGCTTTCTTATCTTCAGTGATCGGCTCGGCTTTCTTCTTCTCCTTAGCAGAGATTTTGATGACATCTTCTACATCCTGCGCTTGATTCCTCATCCTTGGAAATTGTCTTACCTGTGATATTCCTAATTTCACAACCTTGGGCGACGTCGTCATAACAGACACATGGCCACCAAGGTCGAAATGTCTCAGCATGTCTTCTAAAGGTTCCTCCTCGGGCAGAACCCACTTGGTGGAATATCCTGGGTGTGCAATGGCTTCGAACTCTGGGAATCACAGCACTCTGTAACGGGGTGAACTCTGCACAGGAAACTCTTAACAGCTTACTCTATAGCTCTCGGGTTTTTGCAAGTGTAACCCTCTCGAATGAACAATTTCTGCTTTTATGCCGAAGGAAACAACCCCGGACGCAACGGTCATCTAGACTGAACCCGTCAGTCGTAGTAATTACATGGACGAGACCCCACCCGTCATATGATCCTCAATAAATGCTGAAATCCGATCACATTTCCCTCAAAGCGTGTGTGTACAGGCACCGGTCTCGTCGAAGATTTTCCAAATCTGGAAACTTAATTATGCTGCTGCCAAATCTACGGTAAGGTATACCGGTCATTTCTTCATTAACTGCCTGTCAGAAGGTGACTTGACTGGCCCTCTGTTGGTTACAAAACTGGATACGTGGCACGGGGAAACATCGCATTGCTACGCTGCAACACCGCATCACCTGCGTAAACAACAAGCGTTCTTTTTCTTTCTTTTTTTTCTTCCCGCAAGCCACTGATAACTTGCGCAAAATGAACCGACCTTATGCGATTCCTCATACGTGTAATACCTGCCGGTGTAGACTATTTCCTGGTGTGATGCCTCCTTTCAACTACATTGGACATCTGCACCATAAAAGACTGGCCAAGATAGGGCTGAGAGGTGGGGTGGCTATCGCTATAGAGCTTAAGCCTATTGCCATTAATCAATGTGGGAAGAAGCTCCCCATTCAGCTGGCTGAGCTGAACGACACCTCCCTCTGTAACTTGTTGTATCTGATATGGCCCCAGCCAATACGTCTTGAACTTCCCTAGAAACTTAATGAATTTACTATCATAGAAGAGTACTAGGTCTCCAATTTGGAAAGTATTACTCTTAATGTGTCTGTCATGCCAAGCTTTTTCTCGTGCCTTCTGCACTTTCTGATGGAATCCGGCGATGAATCTATCTTTCTCTAAGGCAAGCAGCTGTGCTAGCCTTTCCTCCACTGTGTCTGTATCAGTCATCCCGATAATCTGAGTGATTCTTAAACTGGGAATAATATACTCCATAGGCATAACAGCCTCCTATCCATACACCAAGCTGAAAGGTGTGTGTCCTGTAAGTTTCTTGCATGTGGTCCTATACGCCCATAATACAACGTTAACTCTGAGGTCCCAACCATTCCTTTGGCTGTTGCAGATCTTAGTAAGAGCATTTTCTAAAATCTTATTAAAGGCCTCCACCGTACCGTTATCCTGTGGGTGGTAGGGAGTGCTCTTATGGTGCTGAATCTGGAATTCTTCTGTCAAGGCCTCAATGGTGCGGTTCAAGAAATGTGTGCCTTGGTCGCTCATCAAAATTACGGGGCAACCAAATCTACTGATGATGTTCTCAAAAAGGAACTGTGCGGTTGTAGCAGCATCACAATTTCTTACTGCTTTGGCCTCTACCCATCTGGTGAGGTACTCTGTCCCGGTGATAATATAACTCGCGCCAGTGCACTTTCTTGGTGGGTTGATAGGACCCACAAAGTCTATAGCCCACTTGTCAAATGCGCGTAGCATAACCTGCGGTCGCAGCGGCATTTCATCGCGTCGCGAGGGTTTTCCTACCC
This sequence comes from Pseudotsuga menziesii, assembly GCA_001517045.1. Classification (NCBI taxonomy): domain Eukaryota; kingdom Viridiplantae; phylum Streptophyta; class Pinopsida; order Pinales; family Pinaceae; genus Pseudotsuga; species Pseudotsuga menziesii. Next base: position 30,570 of record LPNX011107904.1, read on the forward strand.
TCTGGCAGATATCGCAACATCTGCAAAAGTCCTTGGTGTCCTTATGCAACGTAGGCCACCATAATCCTGCATCTAGGATTTTCTATGCAGTCGGCTTTCCTGTGAAATGACCTCCTGCGGTTCCTGAATGTGCCTCTCTGATAATAGCATCTTTTTCATGCAGCATCACACATCTGCGCAAAACTTCATCCGGACCCAACTTGTATAGGTGTCCTGCAAGCAGGGTGAAGTCTACTGTTTTAACAACCAACTGCTTCTTTTGCTGCTTAGTGAACTCATCAGGTGCCAATCCTGTAGTGAGAAAGTGAATAATATCAACATAGTAGTCGTCTGCGATCTGGATAGAAAACAACTGCGCATCTGGTAAATTGTCCTCTAGGTTACTTGGCTCTTCTCCTGAGTCTATCCGCGACAGATGATCAGGTTCAGCATTCAATCTTCCTGGTTTAACAATGATCTCAAAATCATACTCTTGAAAGAGGAGTAACCATCTGCAGATTCTCCCCCCTAACACTGGCTTATTAACCAGATAATTCAATGCGGAATGGTCAGTAAACATCTTGAACGAGGCACCCAATAAGTAGTGCCTGAACTTCTGCAACGCATACACCATAGCTAAGCCTTCTCTTTCTGTCGTGGTGTAGTTCTTTTTTGCTGTCGATAGCTTTCTACTGGAGTATGCGATAGGATGATCAATATCCCCTTCTCCTGGTTGTGTTAAGACAACTCCTAGTGCAATGCCCGATGCATCCACATGTACATGAAATGGCTTAGTCCAGTCTGGAAATACTAGGATGGGCGCTGTAACCATCTTTTCTTTAAGTGTGTCTAGACTCTGCTGACATTCCTCATTCCATAGGAATTTTACATATTTCTTTAGCAACTTCTCCATTGGTGCTGTAATCTTTGCATAGCCCTTGATGAACTTTCTGTAATACCCGATATGACCAAGTACTGTCCTCAATTGCTTGACTGAGTTGGGTGCTGGAAGAGTTACAATGATGACAATCTTTGTGGGATCTACCATCAAGCCTTGTCTGCACACAATGTGACCCAACAAAATACCAAATGGTGCACAAAATATACATTTCTTCAAGTTTAGAGAAATCTGGTACTGCCTACATTTCTCTAACATCAGTCTTAGATCTCCTATGTGCTTGTCAATTATTCCAAATACAGTCCAATCATCAAAATATACTTCTAGGAACTTATGGATGTATTCTTTAAATATAGCAACTACTACTCTAGAAAATATAGCTGGTGCATTCTTAAGACCAAAGGGCATTACCGTATATTGGAACGAGCCCCATTCTGTTGGAAAGGTGGTCTTGGATCGATCTTCTGGATGGATTTTGATCTGATGGTAGCCTGAAAAGCCATCGGTGAAGGAGTAGACTTCATGTCCTCCCACATTGTCTAATACCTCATCAGTGAACGGTGTTGGAAATGGATCATGGAGCGATGCATCGTTGAGCTTACGCAGATCGACACAGATCTTGATGTCTCCTTTGGTTTTCTTCTCTTGTACGACCATGGGGCTAACCCCTTCGGTTTCTTCTACCGGCTCAATGATGCTTGCTGCTAGCATCTTATCGATCTCATCCTTTACTTTTTCTTTGTAGCGCGGATTTAATCTATATGGGCGTTGTTTCACTGGTCTAGAATCCTCCTTCAATGGTATCCTCATGACTCCCAGGTCTCTAACTATTCCCTTCATCTCTATGAACTTGGTGGGAAATAGGTCCTGATAGTCATGTAACAAGTCTGCAATATGTCCGACTGTTTCATTGTCCCAATAGTCTCCAATAGAGGCAAACTTAGGTTCTGTGTCTGTGCCAATATTGATTTTTTTTATCTTGATGGGCTCTGTAATTGCTGGAGTTTCTAACTGTGGTCCCTCAACATCGTGAGTGCCTTCCGACTCCGGGACGTTGGTGTCGCGAGGATCCTCATCCTCCGCCTCTGGTTCAGATGCAAAATTATAACATTCTAACGCCTCTTTTAGCTGGGTAGCCCACTCAGGTTGAGCTGACACTGATATGGTACAATCCTCAAATATCTTACTCTTTATTACTTGTAGGGACTGATCAACACTTGGATACTCAGATTCAAAAGCGAAGGTGAGTAGGAAGCTGTCTATCATAAGTGGCCATGTTGTTCTTCCCTTGCGCAGTTCAGTCTCTATGTACTAGTTCCTTGGAACTGTATCCAAAGTATGAATGAATCGGTGAACCCATTCATCCTCGGGAATGTCCGACCAATCCTGTTCACATGTCTGAATGTGTGATCTAGGGTCACTCTCTCCGGTGTATTTCTGCTAGACATACTCTCCGCCAACAGAAAATCTGATCGCCATCAATATTTTAATATCGTCCCATGATGCGATACTCTCTTTATGTGCATACCACCATCTTGCAGGTGTGGCTCGTACTGCAAGATCCATAGCTGCGGTCCTCTGCTCGTGAGGGATTTTTTGTTCAAGATGCTTGAGAAAGTCCTGAATATCTATTAGACCATGAAAGGATGGAATATCATTGATCTCTACGCCAATCCATCGCAGTGACTTAGTTAAGTACGCGCATCTGCGCACTGAGACTTCGTGAAGTCTGTTCTGCCAGTTCTCTAGACCAACATCTGAATCTGATGCGCATGAGCTGTCGCATTGCCAACCAATATTCCCTTCTGCGGTTGGATTAATGTAGTCACTCTGGTTTGTGGTCATCTGATAGAGGCTCTCCATGTTACGTGCCTCCTACTCTGCTCGGATAGGTTCAATATATCTAGGACCCTGAAAAGGATCCAATGGTGCAATGACCCGGATCTGCGTGTCCTCAAAGGTCATTTGTCTTCTCTTTAGGTCAATAACGGCCATGTTACCGATCTCCCAATCAATGCCTAGCAATGCTGGATAGGGTCTACTATCACCAATGATTTCTATAACTTCAAAGTCCGCAAAGCTGCGAACTCCATCAATGTCAACTGGCACCTGCGGTAACTGACCCAAAGGTGACACACGCTGCTGATTAGCTAATCTCAGATGGATAGGTGATCTAATTCACTTAGGGCTACCCATCTGTTCCCATGTCTGCTTGGTCAGAACATTCACGTCCGATCCTAGATCTAGGATTACCTCATCCATTTCAAATTCTCCAGCCTGCGCTGTGAGTCGCATCTGTCTTCCTATTCTTGTATGTCGTGTAATATTATGAACAACACGTTGTGTACTGCTCACAGAAGAGGATGGCTGAGACTGATCTATAATGTGCTAAAGTTCTGTGATAGCTTGCTCATTTCTTACAAGTTTTAGACAACTCTGCAGGAAGGAATGTACACTTCCTGTCATCTCATCCTCATCGCATCTTTCCGATGTGGTAGCCTGCGATGTCTGTACAAGGCTATTGCCACAAGGTACTTGCTGCGGTACGCCCCTAGACGACGGTACTTGTGATCCGGATTGCGTAGGGTCATCAAAGAAAGCCTTAGCTTCCTGAAATGTCTGTTTGTTCTTCTGCAGGTCGAGTGGTGTTGCTTTATTAGGAGCTTTGCGCACCCACTCCTGGCCTGTGTTCTTTTCCATCTCCTACGATGTCCCACTGGTAGAAACACCGCTGCGAGTCACAATATTGACTCTTGGTTCTGGCTCTTCCTGCTCAGCAGCAATAAGCTGGATGTTCTGGTGTGCTGCTGGCTTAGGTTCTTTGATCTTAGCTATCAAGGTAGGACACTCCTATATCATATGATCATAAGATTTACAGTAGTTACAAGTGGTAGTGGGGCTCTGACAGTCCCTAGCATAGTGTCCTACAACTCTGCAGTTGTAACAAGTAACTGGTCCGCGACCATGGCCAAAAGCTTCTCCTCTACCGAAGCCTTCTCCTCGTGCAAAGCCTCCTCCATGACCTCGTCCTCTAAATCCTCTTCCACGGACTCCATAAGCTGGATCATGCTGTGGTCCTGCTGCTGGACCCTGTGTCTCTGACTGGACTCTGTACAAGTCTTGCTTTTCTCCAACCATGAGATCATAGGATCTGTAGTCGTGTTCATCATGGCCTACAGACTTACAGAAGACGCAGTATAAGTTCTTAGGTGTCTGTACGTACTTCTGAAGTAGAGGGCACTGGTGAGGTAGATGTCCTCATGTTTTGCATATTTCACACCATGGCCCGTGGGTCTGTGGTAAGGGGTTTGGAGCCCCTGTCGCTATATATTCTACGAAGACTGGACAATTGTCTTTACTATGGCCTTTTGCTTTACATTTTACGCACCATATGTCTTGCGCAACCTCTTTCCCTTTCTTAAGTTCATGCAACTGTAATGTGAAATTAGCCAACTGGTTTTGTAAAGTTGCCATGCCTGTACTACTCTCAGCTAGAGGTGAAGCCTCTAGTTTCATCGCCATCTCCAACGTGTCATCCTGCGTTTGGAGTTTCTGCTGAATTAACGGCAGTCTAATGTGAGGGAGCAGCGCTGTAATAAACCATTCCTTATGCTGCTCCGGTGCGAACTCAAAACTGACTTGGTCGATAAGGGCTTTGAATTTCTGATCAAAGTCCCACACCGACTCTGTAGGTAACTACTTGATGTCTTTGAGTTCTATAATACACTGTGACTCAGACTTAGGTTTCTTAAACTCTTTAATCATGGCGGTCTTGACCTGAACAAGTGTCCTGGGTACTGTGGTATACTTTATATACCATGTTAAGGCTTGATCTCTTAGTGTGGTGACCAATTGTACAAGTTTAAGGTTATCGTCATTGATTACTTTAATGGTCCACATGGCTTCACATAGAAACCAATGCTGCTCTGGGTCTTTTGCTCCTGTTCCCTTAAATATAGGTAGCTTCATATCATCCCCCATTCTATTTCTACGTGGTGGATGTTGATTTACTGTGTTACTACCACTCAGCGGTGTAGGTGGAGGTGATGTAGCGGTGGTAGGTGCTGTCTGTGAGCTACTGGATGGAGTTCCTACGGGATTGTTCTGAGTCCCGGTCTGTTTCTGTAGGGTGTAAGGGTGGTAAGGGATACCCCCCTCTGTTCCTTCTGTGGTACTATGACTCTGCTGTCTAGTACTATATGAACTGTCTTCAAATATTGGAGATCTGAAATCTACTTTATACTTCTTTCCACTACGTGTTCGTCCAATGTCATCAAAATCACTTTCAAACTCTTGTGACATTACTTTTTCTACTTATTCATCTGAAACTAGATCCATTGTTCCTTTTTCATGTAATAGCATCTTAATGGACAAGTTTAAAGATCTTAGGTACTTACCACGATATCCTTTGAAGAATTAGCGCTCAGCCTCGCTGAAGCTTTTCCTCTGGTCAATTGCAAACTCTGTGACGAAGCCTTCTAGCACACTCGCAAGCCAGAAGTCTACTGTCCTCGTGATAGGATTGTCAAGGTTCTTCACGGTCTGAATCAGCTCCGGTGTCTAGACATTGTCTCTTTTCTTTTTGAATATGCCTGTATCAGTCAACTTTGATAACCAGTCATACAACTCGTTTCCAAAGGTCGCAAAAAATATTGCATGGATGTCTGTAATGATATGTTTTTGTAACCAGGCCTCTGTGTTCAGTTTAGGACTCCTGTTCTCTCGTTCAGCAAACTATTTCTGGTTAGACCAAACCCACTCGTTGAGTTCGTCTCTAGTAGGGCGCCACCAGAACATCAGTGCTCTATTTGTTCAAAGCTGGCAACGGAACCATTTGTTGGCTATCGTGGGTAGACCCGGGTTTACTGTATTTAACCAACAACACCCCTAGCTCACTGGCCCTTTCGACGACAGACCGCGAAGCAACCTGAAGTCTCACCCGAAGTGATTCTAATGGGTTGGCCAAGGACTCAAGCGTCTTGGACCAGGTTCTGTGGCATCCTACTTGCAGCTCGCAGCTCTGCCAGCCGCGAGGCCTCTTTCTCTGTGCGTCGCGCGAACTCCTCATCTCGTAGCTCTTCTGATCGCGAGATCTCTCTCTTCCTTTTCTGCGTCACGCAACTTCCACTGACTTGTGATGACCCCAGCCTTATCACCTCTCCGTGCACCAGGCGACACGTAACTTCCTCTCCAACGCTAAGTCCTTAACCTACGGTATCGCGCACCGCAGCTCCTTTGCCGGTGCGGTCTCGTCTCCCTGCCATATCCTACTCCCGTGGCTCAGCGCACTTAGCGTTGTTTGTGTCGACTTTCCAGACTCAACATACCCGACTATTTAACACTGCGACTAGTGACTATTCAAGGGAAGCATAAATGAACCCACATATAACATGCCCAAGAATTCAACGTATGTTTATCCTTTTATATTACTGCGAACTGGACAATGCATACATACATTCAATTGTAAACAAGGCTTATATAATAACTAACAGATGCAACAAATAAGCACAACACATGAATCAGTCACATAACACATGATTTTAACATGGTTCACCTCTAGGATGGAAGTTACGTCCACAGAACTGTGTTTCTATTATAGCTCAGGGAAAGGTAAACACAGTTCCACTGCACCGCATATGCAGCTTGAGATATTCTCTCTTAGATCTCTTTTCTATCTCTATATTGTCTCTCTTACAATATACTCTTCCCTCTCTGTCAATCCCTGTGGATTGTTACAATACAAAATAACAGTAAGCTAACAGACTAATGATGATCTGACTAGCTGGATGGCCTAAAATTCCCAAAATGCCAACCTGTTACAATACAAAATACATCCCTTTATAGGCGGCCCGAAGGTCTCGCCATTACAACACTGTGGGCCTATCCCAACAGTAACCCAAACCCTAACTAGTGACATTCGGCGTATCTGTACTTTGAGGTAGCCGTTATCCATCACACCACAACTCTCTGCAGTCTTCCATGCTTCCCAGTGCTGACCATGGGTACTATGCACCGCTTCCCTTCACCACAACTCTCTGCAGTCTTCCATGCTTCCCGGCGCTAACCATGGGTACTGGTGCTGCTTCCCATCTCTGTCCTTTGTCTTCAATACCTCGGCCTCATTGCTCCTTTTCCTTTATGAGGGTAGTTGAACCCTCCTGTCTTCCGCCGCTGCCTTCAATGCAGTGGGTGAGCTCTCTCTTCTCAGCCGCTCAGGTACCGTCGTCTTCCTTGACTTTTCTGTCTTCTACGTCATGGTTTCCAGCTCTGATCTGTATCTAGAAACCTGCTACAGTGTCGTAGCTATGCCTCTTATATCTCCGCCAAAACTGTCTATTCGTCAAAATAGTAGCTTCTTTTGTAGCTACGGGACCCTACTCCAACAAAAATCTGTCGACAACCTACCGAAAATAGGGTTTCATCTTTCAAGGTCTCCACTCAAACTTTCTGCAAAAAAATATCCTTGGGAATTTCCACGGGGTCTTCACTTAGTGAAACTATGCCATAGCATGTTCGTTCGTGGCATATGAAACAATACCCCTATTTTCAAAAAATATTGGAAAATACCTCCAAAAATCGTTTTTTTTAACCCCCTCCCAATATGCCTTGCCGATTTTAAAAAACCCCTATTTTCCCTATATATTGCATGTATCCATTTTTTCATTTACATTTTTTATACCCCTTTATATTTCTACCTAAGGGAAAAAAAACTAAACACAAGAAAGGGCGACACTTGATAGGCGCCCTTAGGCAAATCACTTTATTATGAATTAAAATCTATCACATGATGTCAAAACAAATATAAGAGGGTTTTATTGTACCAATCTCAAACAGTAGTGTGTAACTGCTTTAGTAATTGCTTCAAGATATGGACACTGGATATATATCCAAATCCAGAGGCTGAAAGGCCTTTTCAGTTGTAGTAGACTTTTAAATGCTTTCATCGACAATCACGCATATTTTAGTGCTCCTTTGTTTCAGAGCTTCAACA
>LPNX011107935.1:0-17713 GCA_001517045.1 Pseudotsuga menziesii
TGAATCTGACCATCCAAATTTCTTAGTTTTTCAGCAGCTTGTTCCGAAGTTAAATCTCTTTGATGCTCACCTAACAATTCAAAACCAACCAAGAATTTCCGAACAGTAGCTGATCTCAGTAAAGGTGGGTAGAAATGCATGTGAAACCAACTATTACTCAATTCATCACCAGTCGCATTCAAAGGAGCCTGATGGATACCCATTGAGTATGGGAAACTCGTTTCAAATAAATTATCATACTTAATAGTTAGTTGCTTTAAAATCGAGGCGAGGTCCTCCTTCACCATTTGGTTAAATTGGCTAATTGAGGCAAGCTTCTTCTTTGAAATGACCAAGGTCTCAAATGGCCAGATGGCCCAGTATGGAACAACAACAATAAAGGATTCATTCTCCACTACGACTCTTGACTTCTCTCTTGATTCTAATTTGACGTAATCGGCAAACAAATCAGTATTGTGTTCACGTTTATATTTATCAAAAGATTTCAATTCTTGCGAAACTTCACTAGGGATGGATTCTAAGCACCAAGCTTGGCCATGTGGATGTAAGTTGGAACAACCCATGGCTGTACCTTTGTTTTCAAATATTTGGACATATTTGAAAGGCTTATGATTTTCTCTTGCTTCTCTGGAGAGATCGTCAGTCAATGCTTGCCAAGAATTAACAATATGAACCAGATCTGATTGTTTCATTTGTGGAATGGTTAGATTATGATTGGGGCTAAAACATATGACGAAACAATTGCCTCTCACAGATTGCACTTTAAGCAGCCTATTTTTAAGATTATCCTCATTGGAATCATTCTGTGGTAAAATAGGTTGATCGAGCCTAACGGCAGCATAATCATTGGGGAAAATATACGTTGATTCATATCTTGGGTTTAGGTTACCAGTAGCTCTTTTGTTACCAGGACATAGATAGCATTTTGGATCATACAATGGAGCTGTGGGCTTGTAAGCAGCCTCCTGTTGACCTAACCAAGGTCTTTTAGCTCTGTGTGGAGAAACTAAGATCCATGAATCGGTTAGTGGATTGTAACGTCTATGGGAATGGCTAGAAAAATCAAATTCTTCAGCAGTCATTTTTGAGGGAATATTCAACTGTTTTTTTTTATCATGTTGATGCTCTGCATAATAATGCCCATAAATATTTCCGACCTGCTTTTATATCTTTGCTAGCCAAACTAACTGAACATAGCTACACATTATTTTCAGCTTGGCTATTTTGTGAACACTGTATAGCCAGTCCTTCGGATCACGGTCAACAGTTGTCCGAGCGCTTTTTGGACCCTTTCCCTTATTTTTGGGTTAAGGAAAATGACAGAAAATATATCTAATGAGCCTTCGCTCAACAGTGCTCCGAAGTATAGCTTTCCAAAAGGAGAGGCAAAGCAATTTAAGAATGTATGAACAAAATAAAGGGGAAAAATTACCCCCTCTACTTTACCAAACGAATACTACCAATAATATTTACAACTTTTCCTTATGATTTTTTCACTGAAGCGCTTCGCAATAGTTGTGAGTGATATCAAAAGTAACGAAATGAACTCCGCGGCTCGTGCTATATTCTTGTTGCTACCGTCCATATCTTTCCATAGATTTTCAATTTTTGATGTCTCCATGGTGGTACAGAGAACTTGTAAACAATTCGGTCCCTACATGTGAGGAAATTCGCTGTGACACTTTCATCACCGAACTCCAAATTAAAAAAATAGCATAAAATTCGTTATACAGCAAATCTATGTGTTGCAATTAAGAACTAAAAGATATAGAGTGCATATTTTCAAGAAGGATAGTAAGCTGGTAAATCAGGAAAATCTGTAGACAATCTTGGACCCGTAAGTTTCACCGTTTTTCAAGGTTACACAATCTTTCCAGTTCTCTTGATTGATAGCATCAATGTATCTACCAGGCTCGATTGCAAAACCTTGTCTTGCTTCGTAACCAGCAGACAAGAAATCACCGGTATAAAATTGATAAGTTGGCTCTGTACTTAAAACTTCTAATGTAATATTGGAATCGGGATGAAAAGCCTTGACAATAAGCGTCAATTCATTGTTTAGAGTATTGATTTGACTTGGCTTAGCATTTTCATCCACCACAAAACAACAATCAAACTGGGGATTTTTGGGGCCTAAGACCGTTGGCTTTGTAGAGTTAAAGGTAGCAATTTCTCTATCGACGATATTACCCGTAGGAATCATGTTTTTGTCGACATCAACAGATTTTTTCGAACGCACCATAATCTCCGTACCCTCAATAGTGTCTCCATATGGCTTGTTCAGATTGAAATAACTATGATTTGTTAAATTTATTGGCGTCGCTTCACCAGCAGTCAATTTACCTTTATATACCATTTCCAAACTTTTTTGGGCAACGTTCACAGTATACTGTATGGTTACCAATAGATCACCTGGAAATTCGGTGTCCTTCTCATTATCTATCAGCATGTACTCGGCGGTAAAAACATCCTTTGAAGGATTTTGAATGATGGGTCCCAAAAATCTTTTTCTGTGGAAAGAACCGATACTACTATGATTCGCATTAACGCCGTTATTAACGGTTAACTGATAGTCTTTGTTGCATAAACTAAACTTACCCTTCGAAATACGATTAGCATACCTGCCGATCGTGGCGCCTATATAAGCACTATCAGGATTCAAATACCCTTCCTCATTTTCATAGCCAAGAACAACTGATTGTCCGTTCACTTTCAGGTCAACAATGCTGGCGCCCAAATTGGCAAACGTGGCTTGAAATCTGGTGCCGGCACCAATAGTCACAAATCTTGCGTCATAACGCATATCTTCAGCGGAAAATCTGGCCTCGACACCCCTTAACTGGTAACCAAAAGGATTCTCAGTAGTCCATTTCCATAAATCCTTGCAGGAGTCTTCAACCTGCAACTCGGTCTGCCATTTCAGTTCGCGTTTGGCCCTATCTGGTTTAGCCGTCAAGTTCAAAACATCACCTGCTCTTCTGCCCGTAACTTTGTATGGAAGATCAATACCAGAAGCTTTGCAGAATGCATGATAAACTTCAAAAACTGTAGAACCTTTACCGGAACCCAAGTTCCACTCACGACACAAACCTTCATTTTCATTGTAGGCCTCTAGGTATTTCAGGGCTGCAATATGACCTTTTGCTAGATCAACTACGTGGATATAATCCCTGATCGGGGTACCATCTCTGGAATCATAATCGTCTCCGAAGATGTAAAGCTTCTCGCGCCTACCAACAGCTACTTGAGCCATATATGGCAACAAATTGTTTGGTATACCTAGCGGATCTTCTCCGATTAATCCAGAGGGATGTGCGCCAATTGGGTTAAAATAACGCAAGATAGCAAACTTCCAACTTTTTTTGTCGCTATTGTAAAGATCATTCAAGATATTCTCAATGGCGTATTTCGTATGACCATACGGATTAGTAGGCCCTAAGGGACATTCTTCTGGGATAGGAATCATATTTGGGAATCTCGTAGCATCACCATAGACAGTAGCAGAAGATGAAAAAACAAATTTGGAAACGTTGTATTGTTGCATTAACTCTAATAAAACGACAGTTCCCAAAATGTTATTGTGATAGTATCTCAGCGGGATTTGTGTAGATTCACCTACAGCCTTTAAACCAGCAAAGTGAATTACCGAATCAATTTTATATTCTTTGAAAACCTTTTCCAGACCTTTTCGGTCACACAAATCAACCTCATAGAAGGGAATGTGATGCTTGGTCAAGACCTCTAACCTGGCTACAGAATCATAAGTTGAATTCGACAGGTTATCAGCAACAACACAGTCATATCCATTCTCAATTAGCTCTACCACAGTGTGTGAACCAATGTATCCAGCACCACCTGTAACCAAAACAATTTTAGAAGTACTTTCACTTTGTAACTGAGCTGTCATTTATATTGAATTTTCAAAAATTCTTACTTTTTTTTTGGATGGACGCAAAGAAGTTTAATAATCATATTACATGGCATTACCACCATATACATATCCATATCTAATCTTACTTATATGTTGTGGAAATGTAAAGAGCCCCATTATCTTAGCCTAAAAAAACCTTCTCTTTGGAACTTTCAGTAATACGCTTAACTGCTCATTGCTATATTGAAGTACGGATTAGAAGCCGCCGAGCGGGCGACAGCCCTCCGACGGAAGACTCTCCTCCGTGCGTCCTCGTCTTCACCGGTCGCGTTCCTGAAACGCAGATGTGCCTCGCGCCGCACTGCTCCGAACAATAAAGATTCTACAATACTAGCTTTTATGGTTATGAAGAGGAAAAATTGGCAGTAACCTGGCCCCACAAACCTTCAAATTAACGAATCAAATTAACAACCATAGGACGATAATGCGATTAGTTTTTTAGCCTTATTTCTGGGGTAATTAATCAGCGAAGCGATGATTTTTGATCTATTAACAGATATATAAATGCAAAAGCTGCATAACCACTTTAACTAATACTTTCAACATTTTCGGTTTGTGTTACTTCTTATTCAAATGTCATAAAAGTATCAACAAAAAATTNCTTTCAACATTTTCGGTTTGTATTACTTCTTATTCAAATGTCATAAAAGTATCAACAAAAAATTGTTAATATACCTCTATACTTTAACGTCAAGGAGAAAAAACTATAATGACTAAATCTCATTCAGAAGAAGTGATTGTACCTGAGTTCAATTCTAGCGCAAAGGAATTACCAAGACCATTGGCCGAAAAGTGCCCGAGCATAATTAAGAAATTTATAAGCGCTTATGATGCTAAACCGGATTTTGTTGCTAGATCGCCTGGTAGAGTCAATCTAATTGGTGAACATATTGATTATTGTGACTTCTCGGTTTTACCTTTAGCTATTGATTTTGATATGCTTTGCGCCGTCAAAGTTTTGAACGAGAAAAATCCATCCATTACCTTAATAAATGCTGATCCCAAATTTGCTCAAAGGAAGTTCGATTTGCCGTTGGACGGTTCTTATGTCACAATTGATCCTTCTGTGTCGGACTGGTCTAATTACTTTAAATGTGGTCTCCATGTTGCTCACTCTTTTCTAAAGAAACTTGCACCGGAAAGGTTTGCCAGTGCTCCTCTGGCCGGGCTGCAAGTCTTCTGTGAGGGTGATGTACCAACTGGCAGTGGATTGTCTTCTTCGGCCGCATTCATTTGTGCCGTTGCTTTAGCTGTTGTTAAAGCGAATATGGGCCCTGGTTATCATATGTCCAAGCAAAATTTAATGCGTATTACGGTCGTTGCAGAACATTATGTTGGTGTTAACAATGGCGGTATGGATCAGGCTGCCTCTGTTTGCGGTGAGGAAGATCATGCTCTATACGTTGAGTTCAAACCGCAGTTGAAGGCTACTCCGTTTAAATTTCCGCAATTAAAAAACCATGAAATTAGCTTTGTTATTGCGAACACCCTTGTTGTATCTAACAAGTTTGAAACCGCCCCAACCAACTATAATTTAAGAGTGGTAGAAGTCACTACAGCTGCAAATGTTTTAGCTGCCACGTACGGTGTTGTTTTACTTTCTGGAAAAGAAGGATCGAGCACGAATAAAGGTAATCTAAGAGATTTCATGAACGTTTATTATGCCAGATATCACAACATTTCCACACCCTGGAACGGCGATATTGAATCCGGCATCGAACGGTTAACAAAGATGCTAGTACTAGTTGAAGAGTCTCTCGCCAATAAGAAACAGGGCTTTAGTGTTGACGATGTCGCACAATCCTTGAATTGTTCTCGCGAAGAATTCACAAGAGACTACTTAACAACATCTCCAGTGAGATTTCAAGTCTTAAAGCTATATCAGAGGGCTAAGCATGTGTATTCTGAATCTTTAAGAGTCTTGAAGGCTGTGAAATTAATGACTACAGCGAGCTTTACTGCCGACGAAGACTTTTTCAAGCAATTTGGTGCCTTGATGAACGAGTCTCAAGCTTCTTGCGATAAACTTTACGAATGTTCTTGTCCAGAGATTGACAAAATTTGTTCCATTGCTTTGTCAAATGGATCATATGGTTCCCGTTTGACCGGAGCTGGCTGGGGTGGTTGTACTGTTCACTTGGTTCCAGGGGGCCCAAATGGCAACATAGAAAAGGTAAAAGAAGCCCTTGCCAATGAGTTCTACAAGGTCAAGTACCCTAAGATCACTGATGCTGAGCTAGAAAATGCTATCATCGTCTCTAAACCAGCATTGGGCAGCTGTCTATATGAATTATAAGTATACTTCTTTTTTTTACTTTGTTCAGAACAACTTCTCATTTTTTTCTACTCATAACTTTAGCATCACAAAATACGCAATAATAACGAGTAGTAACACTTTTATAGTTCATACATGCTTCAACTACTTAATAAATGATTGTATGATAATGTTTTCAATGTAAGAGATTTCGATTATCCACAAACTTTAAAACACAGGGACAAAATTCTTGATATGCTTTCAACCGCTGCGTTTTGGATACCTATTCTTGACATGATATGACTACCATTTTGTTATTGTACGTGGGGCAGTTGACGTCTTATCATATGTCAAAGTCATTTGCGAAGTTCTTGGCAAGTTGCCAACTGACGAGATGCAGTAAAAAGAGATTGCCGTCTTGAAACTTTTTGTCCTTTTTTTTTTCCGGGGACTCTACGAGAACCCTTTGTCCTACTGATTAATTTTGTACTGAATTTGGACAATTCAGATTTTAGTAGACAAGCGCGAGGAGGAAAAGAAATGACAGAAAAATTCCGATGGACAAGAAGATAGGAAAAAAAAAAAGCTTTCACCGATTTCCTAGACCGGAAAAAAGTCGTATGACATCAGAATGAAAAATTTTCAAGTTAGACAAGGACAAAATCAGGACAAATTGTAAAGATATAATAAACTATTTGATTCAGCGCCAATTTGCCCTTTTCCATTTTCCATTAAATCTCTGTTCTCTCTTACTTATATGATGATTAGGTATCATCTGTATAAAACTCCTTTCTTAATTTCACTCTAAAGCATACCCCATAGAGAAGATCTTTCGGTTCGAAGACATTCCTACGCATAATAAGAATAGGAGGGAATAATGCCAGACAATCTATCATTACATTTAAGCGGCTCTTCAAAAAGATTGAACTCTCGCCAACTTATGGAATCTTCCAATGAGACCTTTGCGCCAAATAATGTGGATTTGGAAAAAGAGTATAAGTCATCTCAGAGTAATATAACTACCGAAGTTTATGAGGCATCGAGCTTTGAAGAAAAAGTAAGCTCAGAAAAACCTCAATACAGCTCATTCTGGAAGAAAATCTATTATGAATATGTGGTCGTTGACAAATCAATCTTGGGTGTTTCTATTCTGGATTCATTTATGTACAACCAGGACTTGAAGCCCGTCGAAAAAGAAAGGCGGGTTTGGTCCTGGTACAATTATTGTTACTTCTGGCTTGCTGAATGTTTCAATATCAATACTTGGCAAATTGCAGCTACAGGTCTACAACTGGGTCTAAATTGGTGGCAGTGTTGGATAACAATTTGGATTGGGTACGGTTTCGTTGGTGCTTTTGTTGTTTTGGCCTCTAGAGTTGGATCTGCTTATCATTTGTCATTCCCTATATCATCTAGAGCATCATTCGGTATTTTCTTCTCTTTATGGCCCGTTATTAATAGAGTCGTCATGGCCATCGTTTGGTATAGTGTCCAAGCTTATATTGCGGCAACTCCCGTATCATTAATGCTGAAATCTATCTTTGGAAAAGATTTACAAGACAAAATCCCAGATCACTTTGGATCACCGAATGCTACTACTTACGAGTTCATGTGTTTTTTTATCTTTTGGGCTGCCAGTCTTCCATTTTTACTGGTTCCACCTCACAAAATTAGACACCTGTTTACTGTTAAAGCCGTCTTGGTTCCGTTTGCTTCTTTTGGTTTCTTAATTTGGGCTATCAGAAGAGCTCACGGGCGTATTGCCTTAGGATCTTTAACCGATGTACAACCTCATGGCTCTGCCTTTTCGTGGGCTTTTCTAAGATCACTAATGGGTTGTATGGCTAATTTCTCCACAATGGTAATCAACGCTCCAGATTTCTCTAGATTTTCAAAAAACCCTAACTCCGCTTTATGGTCCCAATTAGTGTGCATTCCATTTTTGTTTTCCATCACTTGTTTAATTGGAATTCTAGTCACCGCAGCTGGTTATGAAATATACGGTATTAATTACTGGTCGCCACTCGATGTGCTAGAAAAATTTTTACAGACTACTTATAATAAGGGCACAAGAGCTGGTGTTTTCTTAATCTCTTTTGTTTTCGCCGTAGCTCAGTTAGGTACTAATATTTCTGCAAACTCATTATCGTGTGGAACTGATATGTCCGCTATTTTCCCCAAGTTTATCAATATCAAGCGTGGTTCATTATTTTGTGCAGCCATGGCGCTGTGTATTTGTCCATGGAATTTAATGGCAACATCAAGTAAATTTACAATGGCTTTGTCCGCATATGCTATCTTTTTGTCCAGTATTGCCGGTGTTGTCTGCTCAGATTACTTTGTTGTTAGAAGAGGATATATCAAGCTAACACACATATATTCCCATCAAAAGGGCTCTTTTTATATGTACGGAAACAGGTTTGGTATCAATTGGAGAGCTTTGGCTGCATATCTATGTGGGGTGGCTCCTTGCTTGCCCGGTTTCATCGCGGAGGTGGGCGCTCCCGCTATAAAGGTTTCTGATGGTGCTATGAAACTATATTACCTAAGTTACTGGGTAGGATATGGCTTGAGTTTTTCTTCTTATACTGCTCTGTGTTACTTCTTCCCTGTACCTGGGTGCCCTGTTAACAACATTATAAAGGACAAGGGCTGGTTCCAAAGATGGGCCAATGTCGATGATTTTGAAGAAGAGTGGAAAGACACAATTGAGAGGGATGACCTGGTAGATGACAATATTAGTGTCTACGAACACGAACACGAAAAGACTTTCATTTAAGCTCTCCATATCTACATCACTTTCTGCATTAATCTGAAATATTTTTCAAATTTTCATGTGTAATGATATTAATCCTTATCTATACTACTTACTTCTATTTACGTTCTCTTTAGCATTTACTTTGTGCATTTGGCCTTCAATGAGCATTAATTTCACTGGTTTTAATATATTCACTCACTTTCATTCGATTTTTTGTTTGCTTTATGGCTTAGCGTTCTTTCCTCTCTCTTTTCTCTTTTTACACACGAGAAAAAATGGATAATTGTTGTATTATGCCATATGCATAACTTTACGATTCGTTATGCTATGCGAACTTGAAGCCCAGATTTCTACACGAAAAGTTTGAGTTTATTAGTATCTTCTCCAAGATAAATATAGCATCAACTTACAGGTATGTCGAACATCACTTATGTCAAAGGTAACATCTTAAAACCAAAGTCATATGCTAGGATCCTTATCCATTCTTGCAACTGCAATGGCTCGTGGGGTGGTGGGATCGCTTATCAACTTGCTTTACGCTACCCAAAAGCAGAGAAAGATTACGTTGAAGTATGCGAAAAGTATGGTTCTAATTTACTAGGCAAATGCATGTTACTTCCCAGTTACGAAAACTCAGATCTGCTGATTTGTTGCTTGTTTACATCATCATTTGGAGGTTCAAGTCATGGAGAAAAGCAAAGTATTTTGAATTATACAAAACTTGCTTTAGATAAATTGAAGACCTTTAGAGAAGCAAAAGACAAAACTCGAACAAGTGAAGATTCAATCGGTGACTATTTAAACGGCCACATCAAATACCCAATAGGGGAATATAAATTGGAAATGCCACAGATAAATAGTGGCATATTCGGAGTCCCTTGGAAAGAGACAGAACGCGTGTTAGAAGAATTTAGTGGCGACATGAGTTTTACAGTATATCAGCTGTAATTGCCTTAGCCACGTAATATGTGCCTTTAAAGATAGAGAAATATTTATTTATTAAGTTTTAGTTCTAAGGTGTGTTAAAATACCTCTCAAATAAATAAGTTACACACAACCATATATCAACTTGTAAGTATCACAGTAAAAATATTTTCATACTGTCTATGCAACGAAGGAGTCACTTTCCTCCTTCCGATTGAGAATATCTTCCCTTTCAAATTCCCTCCATGTCCTCATTTTAATCTTTGAGTGATCAAATTCACCTTCATTCTCGTCTTGTGCCTTTTTATTACCTCCCGCAATAGTTCTCGTATCACCCCATGAGAAGTCATCAAATTTCCAGTACGCATATGAAGGTAGTACGAAATTCCAAATAGGCAAAGCACAAATATATACGCACATCCACCATAGGTACGACCATCTCGTAGCAGTTATAACAACAATTAAGCCGGGCAGACCAAGAATAATTGCCAGTAAAACTAAAGTGATTACGGGTGTAGGTTTTGATACAATGGCAAAAATAATGACATAAATAGTAAAGCAAATGGCTAACGGCAGTACCATAGTACCAATCAATTCAATACCAATCACAAATTGCATGGAAAAACAGAAAGTGCCACATAAATCCCTGATTAGAACTAATTCAAAAAGGTTATGTACCGTAGAATTAATCCATCTTCGACGCTGGGAAAGTAAGACTTTGAATTTATCAGGGGCAATAGTTTTACAAGCAGCTTTTGGAACAAATACTTGCTTTCTCTTAGGGAAAGTCTTTAACATTAATGAAGATAAAAATCTATCTTCACCAAGTAATAATAAGTTCTTCTTATGCAAAGTGTTTGTAACATTATCCGAATATCTTTCAACAATATCTGGATTTGCCAATACAGGTACCCAATAACCATCTGAACCTTTAGGAGATTTTATACGATACATTGAGAAACATCCCGGCAAACAAGTTACCGAACCGAAGACAGATTCAAAAGCTTTAGCCTGATGATGCGAAATATAGTACTCAAACACTTGAATTGCAGTTACCCAAGATTGTGCCTTATTAGCGATCTTGGTCTCACCACAAAGACCCATAATCAAAGGATCTTTAACCATTTCAGCGACCATATGAGTTAAAGCATCGGGAAAGACTTTAGTATCAGCATCAACCATAAGTACCGTTTCGTAGAAGTCTGCCATTAGCCCCGTAATCTGCCAAATATTTTTTAAAAGCTGAAATTCCAATTGAGTCATTCTTTCATCAAATGTTATTTTTTCTAAAAAGGACATCAGAATAATTTGAGAATCACGCTTACCTCTGTTACCGGGTTTGGCGGCCCCCTGCTCTGCAGGAGTACCGCACTTCACAATTGTAATGATTGGGACACGTTGTTGATTTTCTGGTGGAACTGTAGAATCGTCATATTTGTAGAAACCCGCATATATCTTGGCCATATTGTGTCTTTTAGAGCCTGATGCCACTGCCACATAGGAGTAAGGTTTAACTTCATCAGGTGGGGTGACAAAGTCGTCCATCATTCCTAACGCTATCTCTGGAGTAGTCTTATCGTTGCCCGAGCCCTTAATTAAACCATCACAAACAACCATCAGTAGTTTATGGGAATTTGGATAATCTGTGGTAGAAAGAGAGTCTAAAGTGGTTCTTAAACCCTCTTCATCCTCAGAATAACAAGTAACAAAACAGATAGTATGAATCAATGGGAACCCGTATGGCATAAAATCCAGTGGTGGTTGTTGAACGATATCGGGATGTATAATCGTCGAATCAAGACTCTGAATCAGCGATGATCCTGGTACAGGAGAGGAAGTCGCTTTATTCCAAAACATCGAGGATGTAGGCAACAAAGTAGATGGATTACGGGAATGTACAGCTTTGTTTTCATTCGAGAGTTTCCAAGCATTTTGAGTGGTCATTGTTGTCATTCCTCTGTATGAACCAGAAGATTGTAGTGAACTGCTCATGGAGGTGTCTAGATCTATCACAGATTCGTTAAATTGAAACATTTTGGAGCTGTGTTTTTTCAGCAAGTCAAAGGTTGAAGCACGCTTGTGTCCCAACGACTTTTTTGAGTATTTCTTTGGCCTCAAATGAGGATCTACTTCCTTTAGAGGAGCTTTTGTTTGAATATTATTAGACCAATCCTCGATATCGTTTGTGTGTTTATCCATTGTTTTATTGTCCACGATATATGCACCTTGTTTCCTAGCTACAGTCCAACGGAAGTAGCAGGCAATTATGAATTTAATTATCACCACTGAAAGAATAAATACCAGAGAAACATACAAAACGACATCAGAGGCAATACAACCGACGGTTTTGGAGTCTACTTCACCAACTTTAATAATTTCGCTCAAACATCTCGCAATTTTTCTTTCATGCCCATTTGACAAAACCAACGAAAGATCATAACCTTGTAAATTTGAAGTCTTCAAGTCATCGAATACAACGGGATAGTCAACTTCATCCTTTTCCAACCAATCAAGAAGATCTAAATCCAAAACGTCGCCATTATAAACAATCAAGTTTCTAGAAGAGTTCTTTATACCATCCCAAGTGAAGTAAACATCAGCTTTCGACTTTAAACCGTAAAATGCGTCCCTATCTTCTTTAGACGTATGACAGTTCCATCCTGCGTAATTTTCAACTGTGAAGTTTGGCTTCGAAGAGCCATCTTGATTCTTTAACTTACAAGGAAAATACCATGCTAAATTATTATCATCGTCATGGGGAATGGAAGAATTACTCTTTGGAGTTATAAGGTTATGACAGTTACCATTCACATTTTGAAACAAGAACGAAGCATCTTTACCAGCATCTGACCAGGGCCCATAAAGGGTGTCTGAATCTACTTCAACGTCTTGTATACCGGAACGCGAGGAAGTATCCAATTCATAAGCCTTACCGTTAACTACGACAAATTCTGTTGATACTTCGTTGTTTTTCAAACGTAGTTTCGAACTACTACAAACGGTTTTAGTGAAACCAAAAGTCAGGAAAGCCACAATCGCACCAATGTACAAGATGACAGAAATTAAAGCAACCTTTTCTCTCCACGCCATTTGTCTTTCCTTCTTTGGCATCCCGCAGAAAGCAAGAATTGGAGCAGGTGCCCAAAACGTAATGAAATAACAGTACATCTGCCAAAATGACAATGTATCATTCGTTTCCTTTCTTAATGGTTTGATAGACTTATTTATGGGCTGCATGGAGCTTTCTTCGAAATTGTCCACATCACCATCTTTATCAAATTCGTCTTCCGCAACACCTTCATCACTTATTTTAACGGAAGCCTTCTTGTCAGTAGTATTCATATCTTGTAAAAGATAGCTATCCGTTTCGCGGCCACTAAATTTGCTTCTCACTGAGCCTTTGGAGCGCAGGGAGCCACTCCGACGAGTTGCATTTGGGTTTACACCGGTACTTGATGGTAAAACATCCAGGTGATTCATCTGCTCCTGCGTTTTCTGCGCATAATAAAAATGTGGATTATCAGGATTGTTCAGTCGGCTTCTTTCGGGCCGCACTAAAGAGCCTTGTCTATGAGGTGCTCCTGAGCCGACACTGTGTCTTGACCTAAGTAGAGACTCTTCATCTTGATTAAGGTTCAGATAGTAGTCATCAGGATCATCTCCATTCAAGCCGGTCATTCTAATTTCTTTCCTGCGGATAGTCTAAACAGGACCTTTGAAGAAAATGGGACCTACACCAAAAATACTCGAGAACTTTGCAAATCGGTAAACGTTTATAACCGTCTACCAATGTGATTCTTCTAGCAGGATTTACTACAAGTCGAAATGTTGGTACTGAATGTAAATCTGAAACACAGGAAAGAATATTTTTGATTTCTATTTTTATGCTCTTATTTTCATTTTTGATTTTTTTTTTCGAGGTCTGCGCCAGCGCCAATAACGCGTTTTATCCAAATAGGCAGCCAAAGAGGGTCACCTATGCAGGTGCTGAATGCAATACAACTGCGGGCTAACTGTCCATCGACGCTATTGAATATGCTTCAAGAAATATCCAGTCTCATGCACATGTCAAATATGTGGGTGAGGGCGCAAATACAACGCACGATTATATATACATTTGTGGCTACGTAGTACGTGCGGAGATAGGCAGGTATTTGTTCAAGGATGTAAATAAGAACTACAATGCTTAGTTCTCGAATCCTAGAATGTGAGTAAATCTCACAAGCACCGCTTCTATAAATTTGTCTAGGGTAATTTGTAATCTTTTCCCATGCGGATTCTCTTAAATACGGTACAGCCGTCGCTGCTGCGGTGTGATTCTGGTTTCATAGATCTGGAAAAAGAAAGCGAGACACAATACAAGAGCTTTGTGACACAGCGTACGGAGAGAATAAGATAAAGAACAGTTCCTGGCGTTTTTAATTGAACTTTTGTACTCGTCTCTTTATTCTCACGAATTTTTTTACCGCCGTTTTCATTTCCATTGCAAAGGAGGGAAAATATAAATGTTTTTATAGAGGCAGTATATCTTTAATTTCATAGCATATGCAGTCTAGAAAAAAGACGTAAATTCGTTGCCCTAGTCACGCTGGTTACATAAATTGGTCGTTGAATTGACTTTTAAGACATCCAGTTGGTGTGTTTGCTCCAAATAGTGCTGACGCATCTTGCCAATTCTCGTCAATTTAGCACGGAATGCTTGTTACTTATTCGATAACGCTTTTACCTTGATTGCATGTAGTCACTATCCTCAAACCTTTTCTAAGGTTGCCCTATTGGCGACAGAAAAGCAGGACGAGAAATCTAAATAACCAACGTGTGGTTTATTAACTATGACGGTTGGTTTGCTTGCCGCCCCAAGTTATAGAAGACTGCCCTTCATCCCGGGGTAGCTATCATAGAATCTGTCGATAGTTACAATTTTGGGTGGGGTGTTTTCAAAAATGGACGGATATGCCGGTCTTTGAAACTTCGATGATGTAGCCTATTGTTTTAATTTTCTGCTTGATCCTTTCGCTCTTTTTAGGGATAAAAAAGAAAACCTAACAAAGTATGAATTTCGAGAAGTCCCATCGATAGTAGTCAAACAATTGCTAAAGAGGGCTACGGATCGTCTACAATACCTTCGTAAAACAGCAGCTTACAGGATCTTTTATAATATCACCATAGAAAGGGGAATTTGGGAAGCGAGAGTAAAATGTTGAATAGTTCAAGAAAATATGCTTGTCGTTCCCTATTCAGACAAGCGAACGTCTCAATAAAAGGACTCTTTTATAATGGAGGCGCATATCGAAGAGGGTTTTCAACGGGATGTTGTTTGAGGAGTGATAACAAGGAAAGCCCAAGTGCAAGAAAACCACTAGATAGGCTACAACTAGGTGATGAAATCAATGAGCCAGAGCCTATTAGAACCAGGTTTTTTCAATTTTCCAGATGGAAGGCCACCATTGCTCTATTGTTGCTAAGTGGTGGGACATATGCCTATTTATCAAGAAAAAGACGCTTGCTAGAAACTGAAAAGGAAGCAGATGCTAACAGAGCTTACGGTTCAGTAGCACTTGGCGGTCCTTTCAATTTAACAGATTTTAATGGTAAGCCTTTCACTGAGGAGAATTTGAAGGGTAAGTTTTCCATTTTATACTTTGGATTCAGTCATTGTCCCGACATTTGTCCAGAAGAGCTTGACAGATTAACGTATTGGATTTCTGAATTAGATGACAAAGACCATATAAAGATACAGCCATTGTTTATCTCATGTGATCCTGCAAGAGATACACCGGATGTCTTGAAAGAGTACTTGAGCGATTTTCACCCAGCTATCATTGGTTTAACCGGTACGTACGACCAAGTGAAAAGCGTATGCAAAAAATACAAGGTATATTTTTCAACTCCACGTGATGTCAAGCCCAACCAGGATTACTTAGTGGACCATTCGATATTTTTCTATTTGATCGACCCTGAAGGACAGTTTATCGATGCGTTGGGAAGAAACTACGATGAGCAATCTGGTCTCGAAAAGATTCGTGAACAAATTCAGGCGTATGTGCCAAAGGAAGAACGGGAGCGTAGGTCAAAAAAATGGTACTCTTTTATCTTCAATTGAGCAAAAAAAAAAAGAAAAAGACACAGCTAGGATACCGAACTTATGGGTCGTTCAATTTAACAGTTACATTGTAAATAGAAAAAAATAGTAAAAAAAATGAAAGTCAAATGATTATGCTTGTCAGTTCAAATTATTAATTGGGCTTAAGGGCGTAAACATGCGGGAATAATAAACATACATACACACATACATAAAATCCGATGCCATCCACTCGCGAGATTGCTTTTTTCCTTTCGTTTCTCTTTCAAGAAAATCATGTTGAAAATTTTTATGATGATATATAGTAGGGAACTAAACCAAATAAAGAAAAGTCAACTTTAGTGCACGAAATCAATTCTTACCAGCACCAGCTCTGAAGTAAATGATATCACCGTCTTCAACGACATAGTCTTTACCCTTTTGCATCAACTTACCAGCGGCCTTGATGGCAGAATCGTCCTTATATTCGAAGACATCTTCACATTTCATAACTTGAGCCAAAATAAAGGTATTCATTAAATCGTTATGAATAACACCAGCAGCTTGTGGAGCTTTAGTACCTCTTCTGATGGTCCATTCACGAACTTCATCTGGACCGCAGGTGAAAAAGGAAATCAAATCTAACTTTTGTCTCATGGTAGTGATAATCTTTGGCAAGGCAGATATTGTCTGCAGTTTCTTCAATTCTTCTTCAGCATCTTCTGGGGACATATGAGATAGTCTTTCTTCTAGAGAAACACTGAATGGAATGATCAAGTCACCTGGAGAGTACTTGTCTACCCATTCCTTGATTCTTAGCAGATGCTTGTTTTTCTTTCTGATGTAATCTCTTTCAGATAAATTAATCAAATAGATACATGGCTTAGCAGTCAACAAGAACATGGAGTTGATAATTTCAACTTCTTTTGAAGTCCAGGAGTGATTAGCAACTCTTTGACCACTCTCTAGCAATTTAATGATTTTCGTAATCAAATCCATTTCTTCCTTCTTTTGTTTGACTTCCAAAGATTGACCACCTCTTTTGGCAATCTTTTCAGCACCTTCCAAAGCCTTTTGTGCGAATTCAATATCTTTCAATCTTAGTTCTTGGTTAATAATTTCTAAATCACGAACTGGATCAACGTCACCCTCAACGTGGATAATTTCAGCATCATCGAAACAACGAACGACTTGGTAGATAGAATCGACTGATCTGATGTGAGACAAGAAAGCATTACCCAAACCTTCACCAGCAGAGGCACCCTTAGTCAAACCAGCAATATCGTAAACGGTCAAATGAGCTGGAACTTCCGAAGCTGTCTTCTTGTAGATTTCACACAACTTATCAAATCTTGGAGATGGGACAATAACACGGGCTTCTTCTGGATCAATGGTAGCGAATGGATAGTTAGCTGGGTTACCCAATGGACATCTAGTGATGGCTTGGAAAAAGGTAGACTTACCAACATTGGCCAAACCGACAATACCGGCTTTCAAGTTATTACCTGGACGACCCAATAAGACCTTTTTTTCTTCGACTTGCTTCTTTGGAGGCATGTTTTACAGTGCTATTTATTTGATTGTTTTTACGGATACTAGAAGTAACACAAAAAGCTAAAAAAGGCAAAATGCAATAAAAAATTAGTACTAATTATCAACTGAATACACTACTAAATACGATTTCTCGCAACGAAAGGTATGAGAGAGAAGACGTAAGTTGACTTTCACTGCATCCTTCCTTTTGGGTCATAAAATCGCTGGGATGGCCCTTGAAAAAATTTTTTC
>LPNX011107950.1:4755-70865 GCA_001517045.1 Pseudotsuga menziesii
CTTTAAGGACAATGGCATATTTTTTCTTGTAATGATTTAAGCTCTCATTCCATGTAAAGAGTTAATGATGTCTATCTTTATTAGCCTAATGGGTTTTACCAATTTGAAAAAATATTAGATTGATTTTATTTTAATTTTTTTTTTTATAAATTTGACATAATTGAAAATCCATTAATATTATTCACATTCATTTATAAATGTATATGATTTGAAAATATTATTAATTAATGTATTAGAGTATTTATATTAACTGTTATTTTTAATTAATGGTATTCAAAGTGTATATATATATATAAGAGGATTGGTAGAAGGGCAAGATGTAGCTCTGCGGCCTGCGGAAAAAGAACAAAGGTTCAGTGTTTTATAATCTTGGTGAAGGTGGTAACCTAATCTTTCTCCCTTTCTTAACTTACCCTCGGAAGTGTCCACCACAAACAGATTTGTTACAATGTATGATGACTTAGTAGATTATGAGGAGCATGTACTTGGGCCAATCTTTAGCATGAACATGGATCTTCAAGCAGGTAAACATGATGTCAGTCTAGGCACACAAAAGATGTCAGATTCACGGCCCCAAGGAACGTCATCATGCTCGCATGTTGGACATAACTCCAGTTCAAGCAATGATGGCACCTTCGCTGCAAAAGAACAGTCACCGCTACGGTCGAAGAAATTAAGAGGGACGAAACCAAAAAAAGGATATCCCGAACACATCCTGAATTATCAGTGGGAAGAGACATTCAACTCACAGAAATTTCGACATATCTGAATTTTGCTCTAGTGGGAAGGTTCTGTGGAAAGGTGACGGGAAAAGTTTCCTTAACGCATTGGATGGGGAAGAACAAGAACCTAGTTTTAGGTTATACACCTAAGTTCCATATCCTCTCACGAAGATGGTTTCTCTTCAAAATTAAGAAGGAGGATGACAACTTTCTTTTTCTCAGCCAGAACTGAAACCAAGGTTCGTCAAGGCTGATACTGAAGAAATGGAACGCCAGAAGAGAACCACACAATTTACAACAAATATGGCTGATTCTGTTGGGCTTTCCAATGGTTTTTTGGCGACAAAACCTCTTGGAAGTGATTGGAAACAGAATTGGAAAATTTATAATGTTGGAAGAATATTGGGAAACTAAGATAGACAGAAGATGCGCTCGTATCCTGGTAGAATTGGACATGAGATTAGGACTGTTTGAGGAAATTGTAATATTAATGCATGGAAGCATATGGTCTCACCAACTGGACTACTAGAAGTTGCATTTCAAGTGTTTCAAGTTCATACATGTTGGGAATCTACAAAAAGATTGTGTCGTGAATCAGGGTGGACAAACGAAACCTTTCTTCAAGGTTTGGGTTAAAAAAACTTATAGTGAGATGCGCTCACCCACAAAATATGCAATTGAAAGAACAACAAGCGCAGAAAAGGACATTGGTTGCAAGGAAATGGTGATGGACCTTACGCTTAAAGCTATCATTGAAGATAAGGATGAACACCAACCAATTGTGACTGAAAAGCTCAAGAATGACACTGATCCTTGTCCCACCGCATCTTCATCAACAAAAGGTAATAACACTCCCAATAACCCTTGTTCTATTATTTCTTATACAAATACCATTGAAATCATAGATGGGATATAAGGTTCTATTGAAGAAGGTGACAAAATACCAGAGGAACACCACAACCAACATGGACACCCGATAAAATAGAGAAGGTAACGACTGAAGTGAACAGGGTTTATGAGTTGAGATCCAAATAAAAAAGAGAGGAAAATCTAGGCCCGACAGGTGGATTAGCCCAAAGTCAGACACAAAAGGTGCTAGTAGGTCAGAGATCCTTTATAACTAAGGCTTAGTTACAAGCGGTCAAAGAAATCAAAGAAGGGAAATAGTCAACTATTGGAAGGGCTCTTAGAGTGAAAAAGTACCATAACAAGGTTCCCTAATGCTAGTATTCTCCTACAATATAAGGGGGTCAGGAGATTCCTCCAAATTAGCAACTCTCCAATGTATAATAACTATAAAAAGGCCAAAAATAATAGTGATCCAATAGACTATGATGGAAGGGGAGAAAGCCAAGGAAGTAATGAGAAAGATATAAAGGAATGGCGGATGGAAGCAATAAATACAGATGGACAATTAAGGGGGATACGTACATCTTGGAGTCCATACATCATATAGTATTCAAATACTTCTTATAAGGCAGCATTAGGAACTGAGCTAGAAGACCCATAAACAAGGACCCAATTCTCCTTATTTAATGTATATGGTTCGTTCTATGACAAAAGAATGTACTGGGAAAATCTAAGCAGTAATGGAGCTCTGGATCTTCCAAATTTAATCTTAGCAGGAGACTTGAACTTAACGCTCTCTACAGGATCATTTTAGGAAAATAATGCCCATGCAGACGCACACAACCAGTTTTTTTGTTCTTTATATGAGAAGAAGAAACTGATCGATCTCCATCCAATCCGACTGGAACCCACCTGGAAAAATAATAGAGGTGGGGATCAAGCTATTTCAAAGAGGTTAGATAGGTTTTTAGTATCAGAAAGTTTCTTTCAAGAATAGTTGGTGCTAAAAACTACAGTTGAAACATGAAGGCTATCGGACCATCGACCCATCACGCTATCTTTCTCTTTACCATAAAACAAACTTCCCTTGCCTTTCAAATTTGACCCAGCATGGCTGGAAGATGAAGGATATCGTGACTTGTTTTATGAAAATTCGAAGCCATTAGAAAACCATACTTTAGATTCTTTATGCATCAAATGATGGAAAACCTAACAAACATCAAGAAAATATTGAAGGAATGGGGAAGAAACACAAATCCCTTTTTCAGAAGGATCTAAGAGAAACATAGAAGAGGATACATGAACTCTACAACTCCAATTCTTCAGGAAAATTCTCCAATGCAAAATTACATATCTTAAAGAATTAAGAAGGAAAACACAGTATCTTTTAGCACAAAAAGAACAACACTGGCATCTTAAAAGTAGATCTCTATGGCTAGCAACACAGGACAAGAATACAAAGTACTTCCACCATTATGCTTCACACAGGAAAATCATAAACACTATACTGGAAATAAAGGACTCAGAAGGAGGAACTGCTTAGAATTTCTAGGGCAAGGACATTGAAACAGTCAAACATTTTCAAGCTAGATTTATAGCCTCGGTGGGATGCCCAATCTTTGAAATATTAGAGGTACTAAATCTGTTCCCACTTTTAATTACAGAATAAATGAGGAAACATTTAATAGAAAAAGTTACAGAAGAAGAGCTTAATAAGGTAATACACTCCTTCTAGAAAGGGAATAGCCTAGGGCTGGACGGTTTCACCTTGGATTTCTTTCTAGGGTTTTATGAATTTTTGAAGCAAGAGAGGAGAAACAGAGAGGAGAAACATCCGGTGCAATGAATGCCACATTCATCACTCTAATACCAAAAAAACAGAGAGAAGAAACATTCGAGGATTATAGACCTATCTCCTATTGTAATATGATCTATAAATTAATATCTAAGATCATCACCCAAAGGCTGAAACCTATTTTAAGCAAAGTAATTTCTAAAGAACAATTTGGGTTCTTATTTAACAGACAGATACATGATGTTGTTTATTTGGCTCAGGAAGCAATACACTCCATCAAAGAGATAAACAACCAGCTTTTTCTCTTAAAATTGACCTCTCCAAAGCATATGACAAAGTAAGTTGGACCATTATTCATCTGCATTTAATACAGATAGGCATGCCACTGGATATGGTAGAATGGATATTTGGGTGCATTCAATCAACATCCTATGCATTCCTAATTAATGGATCTCCTTCCCATTTCTTTCGTCCAACCATGGGGCCTAAGACAGGATGCCCCCCATCTCCCAAAATGGGGCATGAAGTCACTCTGCAGAGTGAACAGGAGGGGACAGAGCTATGGTGGTGGGCCAAAATTTGGAAGATCCCAGGTCCATTTTGGAAGATCCCAAGTCCATTAAAAATAGTCTTAACGCTCTGGTTGGAAATGAGTAAAAAATTGCTAACATGGGAGGTTCTGTTAAAAAGGGGCTTCCAAGGGCCCGAAATATGCTTGTTATGTAGATATGAAACTGAGACCAACACTCATATAATCTTCTCTTGTGCCCATGCAGAAATAGTTTGGAAAAGAACCACAAACAAGATGGACCGGTCCTCGAACCGAAGTAGGGACTCTTTGATGGAACACAGATTTAAGAATTGGCGGCATAATGACAAGGTACATAACCATGAATCCTTCACTGCTCTCTTTGTTTTTACAATATGGGAAGCACGAAGTAGGGAGGTATTCCAAAACATTTGGACTCCAACATAAATAACATAAACTGTGCTAATGTAGAAATTAAAAGAACACCAAGCAAAACCCAAATCCAAACCAAATCACCAGATAATAAATCCATAAATAAATAAATAAAATTGTCCATGGGGATACTTTGATGGTGCCAGCCAAGGAGAACCATCGCTTGGGGGCATAGGAGGAGTGGTATATCTCAATGAAAAAACAAAATTTGAGATCAATTTTGCACCGAGACGAGCCTCAAACAACAAAGCAGGATTAGCGACACTTTGGTTAGTTCTCAGGCTAACCTTGGATAAACAGTTAAAGAATATGAATCTATTCAGGGATTCAAAAATGACCATAGACTGGGAAAATGGAAAAATTAAAATTAATGCTCCTCATCTCCAACAATTGCTGAAAGCAACCAGGGAGAAGATATCATCTTTTGAGACAATGAATTTCAACCATATCTATAGAGAGCTAAACTCATAAGCATATAATCTTTCTAAGATGGCACTCTCTCTCCCTCCAGGATTAATGGAGATGAAGGAAATAAGCAATGGAAATATTGAAAATCATTATGTATGCTTATAAATGAACACTAGAATCAGAACAATGTAGAAGAAAAGAAATGTTGCATTTATTTTTTAATTTTAGAAAGGCCTATAGCATGAGAAAATTGCAGGCGAATATTATGTTTTTCTAATGTATGCTCCTAGATAGAAGTTCAAGTTTATTCGATCAGAATAAAGAGATTTTTTTCCTTGAAAAAAATAATATATATGTGTGTGGGTGTTAATTAATTATATTAACAAAGAAAATTCCATAGTTTATGAGCATTATAATAGTACCTAATTGAATTTCTATAAACATGGCTATGATAATTAGAAATAACAAAAAAAATTGGATGCTACTGATATTAAGAGGAGTGTTGATCATCATTAGAAATGGAGATGAGAGGCGTCTCATGATATAATATAGGATGATGGTCATCAGCTTCGTCTACCTTATCAACAAACTCAAATCTAGTGGTGTCTTTCACTATCAGGTTGATGTTGGCATTTATTTTCGCCATGTCGTCTTGTAGAACACTAATATCCGAGAGGATTTCCTTCTATTCCTCCATGTGATCCAACAAATCCTTAACCAACATTGATTTCATGTGCTAATATAACAAGACCATTTGAAAATACTTAGTTCCTATGGTATGGGAAGTCTCCACATCCAAAATCCAGGGATGCATTTAATTTTACATGTCTTCCTCATCCATTATCTCTTGTTCCTCCTTAACACAAAATTTTTCTTTCTCAGTATCCTTTTTAATTTTAATAGGGGTGTGTTGACGATAGCACGAGATAAAAACTTCAACTTCCTTCATCATCTTCAAACAATGGTTGAACCCTCTACTTTTTTGGTTTTTCCGAGATTTGGATCCTCTTGTTTTTTCCATCATAATGTTGCGAACATGAGTGATTTTCCCCAAGCGTCTTGTGTGGTACCTATCCTATTCCATGAAGAATGATCATAAAGAACAAACCTACAAGAAGAGTTCTCCATGAGGAATTGTAGAGCCGAAACAAGAATTTCCAAACCCGCCTATAATACACCAAAAAATTGTTAATTATTTATTACTTGGAATATTTATTTTTTTAAAATATTTTGACAATAAAGTCAAAATGAATGTAATGGATTATTATTATTGAGTGATTAAAATACTGAGAGGAGTCAGAACTAAAGTAGTCATTAAAAGAGTGTTTGCTGGTCCACAAGGGGAAATGACAAATGGCGAATGACTAAGTGAGAACTCAAGTGATGCAGGAGGAATCTTCCCCAAAATCATCTCAGGAATCCTTGTGAAGCCCTAAAGAGAAGGAGGCTCATAAATGACCAAGTCCTAGGAAAAATAATATGAAATAATATGTCCATCGAACAAGCAGGAGGCTGGCAATGGATGGTGAAATAATATATTGATGCAAAGAGATGGCGCATTGATCAGAATTTTCCCTTGTGTTTCAACAAACAGGTTCAGGGGTTTTGGATCAAGTAAGATTTGGCTGCTCTAGGAGTTGGTTGGGAGGAACGATGGCTTCATTTTTGTTTTTGCGACAATGGTGACAGATTCTTTATTGAATTTATTGACTGTTTAGTTTTGATATTTATAGAGAATTTTTACCATGTATCTTGTAGTATCCTTTTAATTCTCTCGATGATATGTTCTTAGTTTTAAACTATTATTATTAAAATGATTTATGTATATAATGTAGAATCACATATATATGTAGAAATCACAATGGTAAATTAATCCTTTCTATATTGTTTTCCTATCTTAAGCTATTCCAACTATAAAATTCCATAATATATAAATCTCATATTTAACAGCCAGAGCGAGAGACTCTTCATAGATATCTCTTCTCTATTTTTAATTTACAATCTAGATAACCTTACAACTACATGTTTAAAGAATGCATACACATGAATTATTCATATTACATGTAGTAATCACAGATACGCTAAGTAGAGCCAAAAGGATTCATTTTCTAAATAATATGCATAAGCTATATACAAAAAAATTAACTCTTTGTATAGACAATCAATTAAGGAAATCAAATAAGACATAGCCAATTTTCAAAGTACACCGCAATATGGATCTAAGCAAAATAAGCAAATTGCATGAGCCGAAGGATTCCTACACAAAGATCTAAACTTTGTTTTAAAATATCAAACAATATTATAGTTTCAGTTTTCGGGCTTTCATACCTAGAATAGACCTATCTGGTTAAAGAATTAAATTAACAACATAATTATGATATTTAAGTATAAGCAATTAACAGTCAACTAAAATTGAGCTTCATAAACATAATAACAATCAAATCGAATAAAGATCCAAGAATCATAGCTGTAGAGTAGGATTTTCGTGACCCGTCAATTTACATTCGATTTCATTATATTAAACAAATTACCAAACTGTGAAATATATTGTGGTTGTAAAGCCAATCTTTCAAATCTACATACTAAAAGTAAATCGCAAGTTTTCCCCCAAATGAAACCACATAACAATTGTTCCTATGTCAAAACACCAATTGATAAAGGTTGTAAATCCCTTTGAAGTAACCATTGCATCTAAGTATAGAACCAACAAGGGTCATGTCTATAAACAAAACTTATCTTAGAATTTCGTAATTGGTTATAAATCCCTATCTTCCCATAGAACCATGAACCAAAGCAACTGGGAACCCAACTTAACCACAAACCAAAATAGAGTCATACCTTATGATTGATGGTTGATCCAAGTGTATAGTCCATAAGCTACATCCTGCCAGTGTTCATATGCACATGGACCTATGAGCGTTAGTATAACCATGATAATCTAAATTTATATATATTCTTCCCGTTAATAGAGTATGGAGTAAATCCCTCACCTTTGGACATAAAATAATGAAGCTCGAGAGGAGGTTACCCCATCGTCACTCTCACCTAGTCGTGCTTTGGAAACCTATATTTACATATGAGTATTGTTAAAATGTTCATTTTTAAACTATAGCATAATTTAAAAAAAAAACATTTTGTAAACATTACCTCGCATTCCGAGTTTGGCCTGTAAGGGTGAAACAAGCTTATGCAAAGCTTTTGCGTGTACCCTGACTTCACCTGTAACCAAAATGATAGAGTTATAATAAACCCCAGTTAATAATAAATGCAATTCTTTAATTGTTCAACTAGAAAAGAAGCTTTCCTTGATAAGACGCATAGAGGGCCAAGGGTTGGCTCCTCCTGGCTCTGTCTTCTTCCTCTACCTATGCAACAAGAAGCAAGGATGTCAACTATGTTTCAAGCTAAAAAAAAATATTTAAAAATGCAATTGCAGAGTAAGATTAGAATTATTTTCTTCTTTACCTATTATTTAAATCCTTGCAGGTTGCAAAGCCTTTGCCAGAACTTGAGGAAGTGATTAGGATTCCACTTAAACCTCATGACAATCCAAGAATGGTTGAGTTTGTAATGGCAGCTACATAGCCATTAACCACTCATAAACCTTCAAACAAACTCAAATATTACATTCCAGATACTAAACACTCAATAACAGACCATAAAGGACAAGTCTGGTTGCAGCATAGCTATGGAGCTACTAAGCATCAACCTCCAACCTCCATTAACATAAAAACCAAACAAGACCAAATGAATTCTTTGAAAAAACCTCACGACAACTTAATCCGACATTAAAACCCTACGAAAACCCTTGGATCAGATTAATAACAAATGGAGGGTCGAGATTATAATCCTTCCCACAACGCATGCGAATAGGCATACCATTAAATGTTCCTGGTTGCGTTGTCAACTCGCATCCAAGGCTATGACAATAATTTAATACAACTATTTAAAACTTCGTTAAACCCTCATAAAACTAATAGAATCCACTTGTATCCCACGTGTACACTTCGACATATAGATAAAACTTTATATTACAGCTATCACCCTCATGATGTGTAAAGATCATGGGCTAGGGCCTTAATCCATGGCTTAAGACTTATGTCTGCTACAAATCCTTTCAATATCATTTAACAAACTACCATCAAGTTAATAAACAATTATATAACCACCTTTTCCAAAGAAATTCACATGAAGGGTGGGTTTAACATAAGCTTAAACAAATAAATGTTATTTTAGATTATAGCTAGGACTAAACCATAGGTCTAGGATTATGTCATAGGTAATCAAACTATTAAGATAATAAACTCAAAGAATTAAACATCACCTTGGTGAATATGCGACCAAGTCATTGCTATAAATGGAGACAATGCCAAACGGAAGACACACCCTATCATCAAACATTAACAAGTCCAGTTAAACTTATCCATGCAGTTGAATAAAAAGTATGTCATGACAAATATGAACATGCTACATATTCATGTTGTAAAAATATTGAATAATACATCGTAAACAAAAAAAAATTATGCCATTTACGGGTTTGTGACAGAATGGTATCAAAGCATTGTTACAACACTTTGCCTACAAAACTCCCAACACTCAAATTGATAAAAACAAAAAACTAACTTTATTTGTTATGGTTTGAATTTCTTGCAAACAAGAAGAGAAGAATAACCTTGTTTTGCAGAAATCATGGAAGATGTGGGAAAGTCTGCTGAAGAAGAATTATGTCCTAAGGATCCAATAAAAAATGAATAAGGTAACATTAGAGACAGTGAAATATGAGTAAATTTGAATGAAAGTAGGAATAATAACCCATGTGAACTTCAACAAACAGTAAAATATTTAAGGGCAAAATTGAAACGAGTTAAGGAAGATAATGAACGCATTTCAAAATCACATGAAGAATTAAATAATATTCTTCCGACTAAAAAACATAGTAATGAAAAAGAAAAAAAATAAAGAACCCGAATTAAATATGTCAAGAACTACACCTTATAAATGTAAGGTAAAGAAACTATAATTTTCTAAACATGAGACTGTATCTTCAAGCGAAGAATTAGCTAAACATAATACTGAAAAATATAAAGATTCTAGTGAAAGTAGTGATAGTAACCAGAAGAAAAATAAATACAAACCATATGAATAAATTTTTGGTGAATTCAAAAATATAAAACCTTCTATGTTCAATGGAGAAATCGAAAAAGGAGAAGAAGCAAAAGCTTGGTTATCTAGAACGAAAAAGTACTTCCATATTCATAACTATTATGACGAATTAAAAGAAAAAATGGCAATTTATAACTTAATAGGAAAAGATGATATCTGGTGGCAAGACACAAAGAAAGTAAAAGGCATTAAATATCTTTACGTAACTTGGAAAACCTTTAAGAAATATTTCAAAATAAAATATTTATCATAACAGTATTACGAGGAAAAAACTAAAGAAATCTATGAATTAAGATTAGGTTCCATGCCTATGAAAGAGCCGTGCAACAAATTCTTAAGTTTATTACGTTATGTGCCTTATATTATTGATGAGAAACAAAAAATACAACGTTTTCTCAGTTGTTTGTCTCTTATGTTCAAAGAGAGAATTGAAGATGATAATCCGAAAACTATAGAAGAGGCAATGAGAAAAGCAAAATTTTGCTATGATCAAAATAAAAGCAAACGAGAGAACATACCTAACTAGAAAAATAAAAGCCATGACAATTTTAAACAAAAAAAGAAAGGAACTAAGTTTTATAAGAATAGTGGGAATTATTATTGGGGATACCAAGGGAATAGTTATAAAAAATTTAAACAGCGAAATCCTACAACAACAAAAGAAAGGGAAACACCCACTGCCTTTAATAAAAATATTGCACAAAGGGAACCACTAAAATGATCGGAATGTGGTGAACCAAATTACTTTAAATATTTCCCCATAAGAAAGAAAAATATTAATAATGTCCATTCAATTCAAGAAGCTACTATATTGGGGGATACATCAAAAAACATGCCCAGAATCAATGCAACATTGGAGAACCGACAAGCAAATCATCAAACATATATGGTAGAAATCGAAGGTATGATAAAAGACAAACCCATTTCTATATTGATTGATCTAGGTGCAAGTCTAAGTTATGTATCATCTAAAATTGTAGAACTATACAAGTTACATCAAGATAAGTTTGAAAAATATTGGTTAGTGCAACTTGTTACATGCACAAAGTGAAATATCACTAGTTTCGTGAAAAAGTGTGCCTTTATTATGAATGACTTAAAAACACATGCTTATTTAAATATTTTACCTCTAGGATCTTATGATTCACTGATAAGAATGGACCAAGTAAAGAAACATAGAGTTATTTTAAACTTTTGTGATTAAACATTCTTATGCTTGGGTGGATGACATATTAATCTATTCTAAAAATAAACAAGAGCATGAAGAACACTTAAAAATAATCATACAAGTGTTCAGGGAACAACAACTATTTACTAAGTTTAGCGAGTGTGAATTTTTCAAAGACAGAATACAGTATCTAGGACATGTGGACACGTAAAGCTAATCTTTCGAATATACAGACCAAAAGTAAAATTGCAAGTTTTTCCCCCAAATCAAACCATAGAACAACTGCTGCTATGTCAAAACCCAAATTGATAGAGGCTGCAAAGCCCTACTAAGTAACCAATGCATCCAAGTACAAACCCAACAAGGTTTATGTCTATATAAAAAACTTATCTTAGGATTTCGTAAGTGGTTGGAAATCCTTAACTTCCATATAATCATGAACCAAATCAACTGGGAACCCAACTTAACCACAAAACCAAACGAACTCATACCTTGTGACTAATGGTAGATCCAAGTGTACAGTCCATAAGCCACGTCGTGCTAGTGTTCATATTCTCATGGACCTATAGGCATTAGTATAACCATGATAATCTAAATTTATATTTATTCTTCATATTAGCAAAGTATAGAGTAAATCCCTCACCTCTGGACAAAAAACAATGAGGCTATAAAGGAGGTGACCTTGTCATCGCTCTCACCTAGTCGTGATTTCGAAACCTGTATTCAGATCTGAGTATTGTTAAAGTGTGCATTTTTAAACTGTAACATAATTTAAAGAAAAAAAAAACACATTTTGTAAACATTACCTTGCTTTCTGAGAACAAGTTGTCACTTCAAAGTGAAAATGTCAGCTTGGTCAGAGAATGTCGTCTAGTAGGCATCTATAGTACATTGATACTTTTAACTCATAGACAAATGTAACCAACTCATGGCTGCAGACCAATATAAGGCAGATCCATGAGAGGAATAAACAAGCATGGCTACTAGAATATAACGTAGATCCATGTGATAGAGGACTCAAACTTGGACATAGCTACCAGACATACAACATAGATCTATGTCATACAGATGCAAATTTGAGCATAGCCACGACCATACAAATGTGGATCCATGATAGATATACAAAACTCAATCACAACCTGGGGAAAGCAATGAGTGCTAAACAAATACCCAGGGTCTTCGTCTCGTCTTTCACAACTTACGATTCTATCCATGTGATTACAATGATCTGAAGTCGAACATGGTAGAAACCACTTGATTTCTGGCCAATGATGTGAACCTTTAACAAGTGCAAGGGAGATCACCATTGATGTCAATGATTCCCAAGGTACCCTAGTACAATATACTGAGTGTGAATAGATGTCTTGATGTCAAACACCTAGTCTATTCTATCAATCAAAGGTCAATGATGTGAACCTATGTTGAGAGCGAGAGAATCTGTCATGAAGGCATACAGATCTCAAGGTCCTAAATTTTGTTTCTAAGACTATTTCTCGGATGATGAGCTGATGTCGACGAGAATAGTCTTGTCGAAGGATGGCCATGATAAGTCCCACATCGACGATGCGA
The DNA here is from genome assembly GCA_001517045.1 of Pseudotsuga menziesii. Lineage (NCBI taxonomy): Eukaryota > Viridiplantae > Streptophyta > Pinopsida > Pinales > Pinaceae > Pseudotsuga > Pseudotsuga menziesii. The sequence goes on from LPNX011107950.1 coordinate 17,391, forward strand.
AACTCGGAACATAGTTCTGGAATGATGTGAATGTAGCAACCATAAGACTGATTCAAAAGTACTGACATAGAGACTGTTTTGATTGTAGGGGTAAAACTTCTTCAACTTCCCTTTGAACATCGGGCGGCACGACAAAAGACTTGGAAGCATGACTAAACCAGACAAACACACAGTGCGACTGTGGACAATGCATTCTTTTGAAAGACTCAAAGGAGTGGCATGACTCACGAAAGTGGATCCTCACAGAGATCAGCTGAATACCCAATTGATTGAAATGATATGCAGACAAGTGCCATGTTCAATGGTAATGACAAACTACTGCCATTTATTTGCAAAAGGATTCCCTTCCCATTTTCCCCATCATGATTGATGAGTGCCTCTTTTTGGTTTTACGAGTTCAAAGAGGGTAACAAACACTCGTTATAGCTCGTCTGAAAACAAGTCTAAACTCATATGTTTTACGAACCTAAGAGAGGAGGGGTTTTATCCCAAAAGAGGGTCTCCCAATGTTTAATTTAACGAGTCCAATGAAAGAAAGCTTAGTATCATTTATGTTTAGAGAGTCTGAACGACCATGGAAGAAGACTCCATAGGGTCCTTTTTCGTAAAATAGTTCACCTGAACTAAAAAAGTGATAATCTACTGTCAGATGAATGACTCTTCAAATGCTTTAACGAGCGTGAAGAAGACAAGATCACTCGACAATCTTTTCATATTTAAGGATGCCGAAAAGAGTTTAAAGAAGAATCCACTAGGTCTCTTTTAACGATGAGAGATTTTATTAGCCTGAAAAGAATCAGAAACGGACTCAGACCTTTGATGCTAAGTTTCGAGAGCATGACAAAGTGTCGCAATAAATGCTCAAAAGACTTTTACCATTTTAAGGCAGTATGAAAAAGTCAAAAACAAACTCCCAAAACTTTACTACTACTACTCTTCTATCCTATAACAACTAAAAAACAAGTGTTAAATGCCCCAATAACTGACATTAAAGGGTTACGACTGATAGATTTTGAGTAGTAAATGGTTTTAAAACAAAACTATAGCATGTCAAACCCTAAAATGTATATAAAAGTCATGTAAATAGTAAAAAATCAAAACATTTTACTATTTACCCATAGTGGAGAACCTTTGGAGCATTTTCTTGGCTAGATCTTCAGTCGCTAATATTGGGAGCATCCATAGTCGGATTCGCTCATTGTCAGTTCCAGGTAATAGACTAGACCCTACTCTTTCATCTTATGCCTTCAATTTTGATTTTTAATGGTGTTTTGGGCTTATTAGGAAAGCCCTAAAATCATGGGAGTGGGCACCGTTCTTATCCCTTTCAGGATAAGTAGTACCCTGCTAGAACCACGCCGAAAACCTAGCACACAGGATGTGCCACTGCCTGTCCTCAATGGGACACAGGCGGTGCTAACCGTGGAGAAATAAAAATGATTGCACACGAAAAATTAGCTCATTTTTATTGATTTGGATGACTAAGAATGTTTCTAACAAGTCTTGTGATGGTTTTTGACAAGTTCTTGTTGATAAAAAATGGTCATATGGAAAGAGAGACAACATGATAACGAAGACACCTTTGACGAATGAAATGCAGGTTTCATAGCTGCATTGAGAGACTACGGACTCTTAATGTTCTTTCACACACCCAGTATGGTGTCGCATGAGCGACTACTAGAGCATATACTCCGGATGTGGAATCCGAAGAAACAACATTTTGAGGTTGATGCTCACATTTTGACAGTTGAGGTAGAGGACATCTACTTCCTGACTGACCTTTCAAGACAGGGTGCTCCCATCTCACTGACTAGTTCCCGCGGGGGGGACATTACTAGTTAGTAGTTGATAGACCGTCACTGCATTCCTAGGACCAAGACATCAAAGAAGAAAATCCCCATAAAAGCAGTGATGGATGGACCTCTACGAACCGTGTTGTTTACCATGCAGAGAGTGGTGGGAAGCCAAGGAGTACACCAAACGTCTAGAGCACTTATGCTCTATGCCATAGAGGCCATGGCGCCTATAGTCTTTAACTAGGTGAAAGCTCTACTTCTGATCTTCAAGGATCAGCTGACCAAGTGTCGGAAGGGGGGGCTGAAGCAATTTGGTTTTGGTTATATTCTAGCTTGCTTCTTCTTCAAGCGGGTTCCATAGATGAGACCTTAAGTGATCTTTACAGAGCTAAGGGCACAAGACCCTCACATGCAGAGGTGGGTCTAGATTATGGCCTGTATTGGAGTGGGTAGGGGGAAGGTAAAGTTCGGTGATCCGTTATTTCGATGGTTGAGAGATCAACTCCTCATGGTGGAGGATTATGCATATGCATGCCTTAACTTCAGCGGTGACCCTGACCTACCACTTCCTCTTGGTGGACAATGGCGTGACATCGGTAATAAACAAGAGACCCTAAAATGGAAATAGTGTTTTTATGTTTTTGATGTTTTATATTTTTTATGTTAAGTAATGAGACTTGAATGTTTTCATGTAGATGTTAAAGCAGCACAACCTGGGGGAGCCTCCCCATTGGATAGGTGAGCCGGATCCTGTTTTGTATCGCAGGGTGACGATGTGATAGGGGATTTAGAGGAGAACCTAGAGAGGTTGACCCTAGACATCCCTAATGCTTCTATTGACGACCTCCTATTGAGGTATTAGAGGCCTACAGTAGGAGTACCGAGTCTCTTTAGTAGACTGCTACATAGAGTAGCCCAGGTAGTGATGTGTTACCATGAGAATCATTAGATGATGAGTGCATGATGTATCCACTGAAAGCTGATAGCTTCAAGATTTTTGTATGGTGATTTTTACCTGAAAGCCTACGTGCTTCAGATGAGGTCTTGTGACCTATTTTTTTGTAAAACATGTTCATATATATAGAGAGAGAGACTTTTACTTGGTGTTTATACTTCTCAAATGGTGAATGTATTTTACATGAGTTTTATGTGTCTTTAATCATTTATTTACAATGAACCAAGTTTTATTTTCATGTCATGAATGGGCAATATGCCAATCTAGGATGTAATTAGCCAATGAGTCAGCAACTACATTATGTTCCCTAGGGATATGCCTATAGATGATAGTTTCAAATGACCTTTCTAACAAGCGTACCCTCCGGAAGAGACGGAGAAGCAAAGGATTTCTAATGGTATAAACATGGTTTAAATGACAAACCACTAGTTGCGAGTCCATCAAGACTACCAAGTTGCGAACATCTTGGGAGGCAGCTTCAGTCAAAATACCTATGACTACTTGAAACTCGACGATCTTGTTGGTAGTGGGACCAATACAAACCACTCCTGAGTTGACCCAATCGTAAGTTGGGAATAGAGAACCCAAGCAGCTGAGGCAAGATTCAAGGTGTGGTAGCAAGCACCATTAGCGAAGCCGTAGAAAGCCATCTTCTCTACACGACCAAAACATGGTATAAACAGATACGGACACTAAACTCAAAACTATATTGAAAATACTTAAGCACACTGAAAGTCAAGTAATATACATATATACAAGATACTATCCAAGAGAGATCTAGGCATAGTACCTCTTCAGGTACAACCCATTGTGAGGTTGTCCTAAAGGGATTCCATCGTAGCCCATGAGCTCATAGGCTCCTTTCTCTAAAACTTTAGAAATAATGAAAGGACCGTACCACATGGATTCGAACTTTCCTTTCCCTAGTTTGTCAGATCTCTGATCGCAAGTCAAAAGTAGGTCACGCTTGTTAAAGGCACGAGGTTGGACAGACTTGTCATACTGTGCCTTGACGCATTTCAGTGTGCCTCATTAGCCAAGGCAGCATCTCTCCTAGTTTCATCAAGGTTGTTCAAGTATAGAAATATCTCTTCCTCTGCGGAAGTGTCTAGGATAAGTTCGACGGCAAGTTTCAAGGATGGAATTTGAAATTGAATTGGAAAGACAACTTCGAGTCCACAGACAAGCTAGAAAGGTGTGAAACCAGTAGCTATTTTCACTGAAGTCTTGTAAGCCCAAAGAGCGTAAAAAAGGATATGGTGCCATTTGGATTTATGGTCTCCAACCATCTGACAAAGCATTGTTTTCAAAACTTTGTTAATGGCCTCTACCTGACCATTAGCTTGTGGATAATAGGGCTTAGAGTTCTTATGATGAAAACCTAGCTTGGCACTTAGTTACTCCATCATTTGATTATGGAAATGTGATCCGTTATCAATAACTATGGATTGCGGGACTCCGAATCTAGCTATCACATGATTGAACAGGAAGAGAGTAGCAGTCTTACCGTCTTCCACATATGTAGGCATGGCCTCAACCCACTTTGTAAAATAGTCAACAGCCACAATGATGTTACCATGCCCCCTGGTTGAGGTAAGCTTACAATGCATATAATCAATCCCCAATTTGGAAAATGGGCCAACGGCAATGACTGTGTGTAGCGGAGCAAGATGATTGTGATTTTTTGGATAAAAATGTTGACAAGGTGGGCATTTATTGACAGTCTCGTGACAATCTTTAAAGACTGAAGGCCAGAAATAGCCAGCGCGAAGGATTTTCTGGGCTGTAGCCATCCCAGATAAATGACTGCCACATGCTCTAGAGTGGCAATCATTCAACACTTGTTCAGCTTCCTCATGGGTGAGGCATTGCCAGAGAACGGAATCGATACCACATCTATATAAATTGTCATTCAAGATGAGGTAGTATTTTGCGTGGTTACGGATACAGTGGCGATCGTCATGGGATAGATTTGGATGAAATATTTGTGTTTGGAGATAAATGAGAAAATCTTCATACCATGGGTCAATAGTGCTTATCAGGAACATGAATTCATCCAGAAATGAATCACTAGGCTCAGATTCCATCGAAGCACAGGGAAGATCACACATGATCTCGGCAAAGACCAGGGATTTCTTTTATGTGGCTTTGGAAAATTCGAGATCAAATTCTTATAGTATGACTATCCATCGGGAGTACTTGCCAACAAGCACTTGACGAGTCAGGATATAATACATAGGGTTCTGGTCTGCCAATACAGTGGTTGTGTGGAGAAAAATGTAGGGACGATATTTTTGAACAGCAATGATCGTGGCCAATGCTAATTTCTCCATGTGTGAATATCGGGTTTCAGAATTCATAAGATTCTTACTAGCATAGTGGATGACATGCTCATGACCGTCGGGATTTTCCTGCACCAAAAACATAGCGATGGTAGTAGTGGAGGAAGTAATATATAAGAGAAAATCCTTTGAATAATCCGGGGGGTGTATCACAGGTGAATGAGTCAGAGCGTGTTTGAGATTATCAAAGGCTTGTTGGGATTGGTAATCCCAATAGAACAAAGTGTCCTTCTTAAGGAGATGCATATAATTGTGTGTTTTCTCTGCAAAATTGCACACGAAATGGCAGAGAAAGTTTGCCTTCCCTTGCAAGCGTTGGATTTATAGAAGGTTGGTTGGGGCCGATAGAGCTAAAATAGCGGCAATTTTCAATGGTTCTATCTAGATGCCATCCTTAGAAACCACAAAACCTAACAGGCGTCCCGTCTCAATGCAGAAAACACATTTATGAGGATTGCGCCATATATTATAATGACGACATCTCAGGAAAATGTCTCTAAGATGACCAGGGTGGTCCTCCCGTCGCTGCCAATGAGCAGAGAGGTTATCAATGTATGATTCAACAATATGTTTTATATCGTGAAACACATAGGACATAGCACACTGGAAAGTGGCTCCAGCATTTTTTAAGCCAAATGGTAACTTCCTATATGCAAAGGTTCCCCATGGGAAAATGAATGTTGTCTTGTGCTCATCAGTGGGTAAAATCTCAATCTGATTATAACCTGAAAATCCATCCATAAATGAGAAGATGACACTTCTGGCATAGTTGTTGATAATCTGGTCGATATGCGGAGTAGGAAAGTTGTCTTTGGGACAAGCTTTGTTCAAATCTCTAAAATCGATACAGACTCTAATGGTGCCCTACTTTTTATTGATAGGGATGACGTTCGATACCCATTCCATCAGGGGTACGGGATAAATAAACCTAGCTTTGAGAAGTTTCTCTATCTCAACTTTAATAGCTGTGGCCTTTCGTGGATGGACTTGCCTTAGTTTTTACTTGATAGGTTTAGCAATGGGATAGGTTTTTATTTCATGGACCACAATGAATGGGTCTATCCCCGACATTTATTCATAATACGAGGCAAAAATATCATGAAATTATTGGAAAAGTGCCCTATATGCTTCAAATTCTTCTGCCGAGCACTTTTGCCCAACATGAACATGCTCAATGGTACCATGCTTGGTTGATGTGTCGATTGAATTTGTTTGAGTAATGTTGCATAATTTTCCTTTAGAATCTGTGTCTTGCAACAATATAGGATGTTGAGGTGTGTTGATAATATTAGTGGAAAACAGGGATGCAAAATCATGGTTTATCGAACTGGTGTTGGGGAGGAACGAGGATATATGATGGTGATCCTCCCAGATAGGCTCATTGGTACTCATGATATCCATAATGGACTCGTCAGAAGGAAAAGTCTTAGAGAGATAATCTAGAATAGGAAGAGAGGGTTCTAACTAGTAGGGTAGATGGTAGGGGTTCAAAGCCACCAGATGGATTTCATCAGTGTGGTCATTGGAAAGGGTTTGAATGATGTTGTACATTTCTTCATGTGGAATCAATGAAGAGGAATCAACAATTTGTTTGCCCTTTGGATCATAATCAAATGACACAATCATATTTACTGTCATTGTGTCTGTGTTAGGAGGAGTAGAGGGGAAAATCCCAATAAGGGATGAATCCTTCAACATGCCTACCCCAATCGACTGGTAAGGAGGAGGGGATTGGCCTAACATAGGGATGTTATTAGCAATAGAGGTAATAACATCTGGCGTACAGAAATCAAGCTGGTGAATGGTGACAATTCTCCCTAGATGTGGAAATTGGACCGTTCGAAATACCGTCGAAGCGACAGCAGTCACGGCGTAAAACCAATTTATTCCTAGAAGGAGGTTGTAATCTAGTGGGGCATCTACTACTTATACTTGAATAGAAACAGTTTTTCCCCCAAGCTTGATTGAAAGGGATGATATGAGACCATGGGGCTGGAAACCTCGTCCATCAAAGGCTGTCAGAGTCATAGGTGATGTGACAAGCTCGAGAGAGCCAATATCTTTCCAACAAGACAAGGACAAAACCAAAATTGAAGCTCGTTCGTCTAAGATAGTTATAAAGACCTTTTTTTCGACTACGTTCATGATGATTTGGAAAGCAATTTTGTGAGGTAGTCTAGACTTATAGTTCTCGACATTGAAATGAATCAAATTAGTATTGTCCAGGTCTAAAGCTCCTAATGCAGTTAACAAGTTTTTGCGTTGTGTAGAAAAACTTTGGAGCACTTCCAAGGAAAACATTACACATGGTGCCTGAGTGAGTGCACATGGTGCCTGAGCGAGATATTCAACTACATTATAAAATTGAGCAACTCGGGCATTAGGGTTAAAAATAGCCTTCCTAAGAGTACTCTTGGGTGGATGCAAAACCATGTCGAGAGTAGGCTTCTCAATAGTTAGGGGGATAGTAGACGAGAATTCAGGAGAACCAGTAGAGGGAGATTTTCTTGAAGAAGAATTGTCTTCTTTCTTGTTTGCGGGTTTTTCGTAACTCTGACTTTGAGTTTGCAAACTAATATTATTCGAGGACATCATGCAAATTTCCTCTGAAGAACTAGAGTTTCCTTGATTAGACATGTGTTCTATTAGTTGTTGTTGAGAGGGAAAAGGATCCGTGAGAACTGCGGGTGCGGGATTAGTTTTCAAAAATTGGGTGATTTCGTCCTGACGAGGACACTCTTTTGTGAAATGGTCACCTCCGCATAGCAGACATGGATATTTTTCTTTTATTTTCCCTTTATCTTTATCGTTGGTGGTTGGTTTTGGATTCTCCTGTTGGTTTCCAGGTTTTTTGTTTTTAGCTTTACCTTTCTTTTTATTGTTGTCGGGCATTTGAATACTCTGAATAGAATTGATCTCTGTGGAAACCTTGGGAGTCGAAGGAGTAGGGTTGACAGTCTGGGGTTGCTTGGCAGGTGTTGTTGTTGACAGGGACTAGATTAAACCAACAATCCCATCGACAGGGACTTCTACTGGTGGCTTTGCAGGATCGGTGCTTGGGCAAGGAGCTTCATGGATCAAGTCATACAAAGTTCCGTACTAGGAATAGACCAAGTCTAGATATTGGGATCGACTAATGGATTTCTCTTCAGTAATGGCACCAACCATATAGCCACATCTCGGGAAATCGAAGGAAACAAAGATTTGGTAAACTAATCAGCTAATAACTGATCCAACATAGGATCCTTAATAAGTCTTCTTTGCCTTCTCCACTCATGGATATGATCGGATATGTGGGTGGAGGTGTTTTTTTGCAGAGAAGTTAAAAGATTAGTACCCGTTTCATAATGGATAGGAAGATGAAAGTGCGTAAGAAATATAGTTTCCAATGAGCCAAAATCCACAAACAAATGTTGTGGAAGTTAAATGTACCATTTTGCGGCTGTACCAGTCAAAGTTCATTGAAAGAGTCTTAAACAAACTGAATCATTCATAAGGAAGTTTGAAGAACACCACAAATGGAATGTCATGACATGGTCTTTCGGATCATCTCCCTGCTTCCCATTGAACTTTGGAATGTCTGATGGTAACTTTACCACAATGGGAGGCCACGAGGGGTTATGTTGAATGGGGTCATTAATCAACTTGGACAAATCAGGAAAGTCCAAAGTTACTAGGAAAGGTAATTGACAATTAGGTTGCACATATTGGTAATATTGATATGGCATACAAGTACTAGTAGGACCATAAGTAGACTGATAGACAAGTTGCTGTGATGAAGAACTACCAGAAGATCCACCCACAGGGGGTTGATTTCTGGGATCAGGACCGTTAGGACCGCTGGGGCCTCCGGGGGGAATGACCACCAGGGCCTCCGGGGGGAATGACCACCAGGGCCTCCAGGACCACCAGGACCATTGGGGCTACCAAGACCACCTGGACCACCAGGAGGAGGACCACCAGACCCTCAAGGACCCCTGGGAGGTAAACCTTTAGATCCACTGGAACCACTAGGAGGAGGGCCACCATACCCTCCGGGACCATTAGGAGGGAAGCCACTAGGCCCCCTTGGACCACCTGGACCATTAAGACCATAAGGAGGAAAGCCACCAGAACCATTAGGACCCCCAGGGGGAGGAACTCCATAAGGTGGTCCTCCGACACCCCTCGCAATATGTATAGGTATCCCCCCCATAGCTGGCTTGTAGGACCAATTAGATTTCCCCCATGGCGTGAAAGTATTACTAGGATATGGAATTCCAGCATAAGGCATTCCTTTAGGCTTGGATGAATAATTAATGTTTCCTACAGGTACTTGATTTGTTGTGTAACCATACCCCCAAGAGGTTTGATTGGTTACAGATTGTGCCCCCACGGGCTGACCTGAATTGAATGGAGGGTTATCGACATTTTTGTGGGTAGGAAGGACATAAACTGTAGATTGCTCTATATTAGAGGTCTATCCATGACTAGGTACAATTCTGGTGACAGATAACATAGGTCGTGCTGGGGGTTTCTCCCTGACACTAGAAGGTATTGATGAAACATGAATTGAATATTGAGCCCCAGGTGCGGAAGAGCCAGGAGGATTGGGAACAGACATAATATGGGAGGCAGTGGGGTTGGAAGTTTGACCTGGATTATGTGGAGTCACTGTGCGATCTAAAATCAGTTCAATGGGTCTCATAGAATCGGCAAGTGAACGATATCCCACAGGAATAGCTGTGAAACGTGATGGTGGTGTGCCCAATATGTCATCTATTTTCTTTTCAATTTCTTGTGCATGGAGAATATCTACCTGGTATTGTCTACGTTCTTATTCATTTGGTGAAAATTCTTTTGAAAAGTTTAAACTGGTGCCAAATGAGGCAATGGCTTTTCCTATAGAGGTGTCCCAAAATGGAGCATTGGGACCATAATCTGGACGGGTAGTATCAATAACATGACGTTCTGTGGGAGAATGGAATGAAGTATTACCCTGAGAAGGTTGTTGGACCAAGAAAGGCGCATGCGAAGGATATGGTCCTCCGCTTTCTACAACCACATTCTCTCCCACTTGGGAGTTGGTAGCAGCTCCTTGGTCAATAGCTTCCATAGGATTTTCTCCTGAAATAGGAATAAAATCAGGTGGCAAGCCCCATATTCTTCTAGATTGTCTTAGCTCAGCCAATTTGTACAGCCCCTATCTAACCTAGGGTCTCAAAACTAGAAAACACACCAAAAATTTCCCTACTCAAGCTATAGGCCAAACAAGCAAACTTAAATATAAGGAGGAGTTTAGATAGTTAGGTCTCTCACCAGGATTGTCAAGAAGGTGCCACTCACAATATAACTCAAGGGTATGTATGTAGTAATCTCCCTGAATGTTGTTTTTGCTGTATGGCTCCAATAAATACGTACAAAGGGCTTTTCTCAGATAGATAAGGTATCCTAGTGGGGTCTCTCGATATACGCAAGGTATGTGGGAGCTCAAATCGGTAGTAGTGTTGTCTAATGCATAACCGTTCACAAGGGGCCTTTCGATATACAATTGAGTACATGAAGTACCTTTCTATATACCTCAAGGCTATGTGAAAGGCCATTTGATATACTGATGGTACGTGGAAGAACCGCACAAGTTCCTGGATGTAATTCAGATGAGTAACGACAGCTCCTGCACTTAATGACACCCAAACACGTCTCTAGCCTATCACTCAAATTGCTCTGTAAATTTTAACCTATAACTACCATTAATTTTAAAGTGGACGATTAGGTGAATGCATGGAATTTTGACAAAAAAAGTAAAGCCATGCAGTATGTAGATGCAAATATTTCACTTTACCATTCGTGGTATGCCTACCTACGGGAGGGAAAGAGAGTATTTTATTTTCATTTTAGAGACAAAAATTCCCAAACAACTATCTTGAAGAAATCAAAATCAAAGACAAGAAACACATTCCAAACTCATTTTCCTTTTCTGAAAGCAATCAAAAGGGGAAGAATATCTTTTCCTAAAAGAAAAACAAGAAGCACTCTACATGCATATGCACTCAATTTTTTTATTTTTATTAAAAGATAGATAGATCTAACTCAAAACTACAATATTTTTTTCTTTTTGTGAGATAGTACCGATGCAAGAGAGACAAAAGAACATAGAGAACTTGAAAGCTTGTGAGGCTAATAAGAGATCCAATGTCTTATGCTCAATAATGATAATAACCTAATCTCAGTAAAAAAAAATCTTTTTTACAAGCAAAAAGAATTCTTTTATGCAAACAAAAAATGAAATCAAGATGCTAATCAAATGGTTTTTCTTTCAATCTTAATAAAAGAAATGAAAAGAGAGCTCACGAAAACCTAAGCTTTCAAAAAAAAATCATTTCACAATCACAACCAACAAGCATGGAAGGAAATGAATAATCAACAAGCCTAGGCTAGATTTTGAATTTTTCAATCAAACCAATATTTTACCACAGAATTTCCAACCATGAGCATTCATATTCTAACACACAAGCCTGACAGTGTAGGGCTAAGAGCAAACAAACTCATTTTTTTGCAAAAAATGAGGAAAAACTAGTTCTGGAACAACACCTACCTGGCACTGCGCTAGAGGGGTCTTGACAAAGCGGTTCTGGATGAGCACCACTTGTTGCCAACAACACATGTGCGGTTCCCTAAATAGATCCAAAACACAAGGATAATGAAAGATCAAGTTAGAAATTGTTTAGATCATAGCCAAAAATTGATGGATTGACAATAAAAAAAGAGCATATAAATTCAAAATAGTTCATATCTGAACAGATATGAAAGTTTTAAACCAAAATTCACTAAATCAGATGGCAAATCTGACTGAAGAGAGTTGGAGATGGAGCCTGGATTCAGACAAGAGTTCAAGAACTGAGGAAGATCAAATCAACTAAGATTTGAACCATTCCCCAGCGGAGTTGTTGGAGACATTTACCATCATACACACTCTTTCGGTCAAATTGGCCTAGTTAAACCACTATCCTAAGTTTAATTGACATTAGTGGAGCATTAATTACCATCATCCCAGTCATCCTCACACCTACCTATAGTCAAGGAGGCTAACTTAGCCTTCCCTACAGTCAAGGAGGCTAACTGGAGCACTCCAGGGGTGATCTATGTGACATTAATGCACCTGCATGCTAACTGGTGGTTACTTTCAGTTCAACCAATCAGTTACAGTCAGTTAAGGTGCCTCCATTCATTAAATATATTATTTAATGATTATTTTATTATTATTTAATGAACTGGAGCTAACAAGGCGCCTTCACCAACTTCTGATGGTCAGTTCAGCTTCAGTTAACCTCATCAGGGTTTATTGGAGTCATGCAGTACTGGCACTTGATGGTTGGTTGCTATGACATGTGTTTGATCTCCTTCAGTTGAGATTAAGTCATTTATTGCACTCCAGCTTCAGTTAGGGATTGGTGAGTCAATTAAGGTTTTTGACAAGTGGTTAACTAAGTGAGATTGCATGGAAAAGAGTCATTTAAGCTAGACTCACTTATGGAATTCGAATTGTCCCCTTAGGTATTCAAATTCTTCATGGAGTTAAGCTATTGCTCATGCATGGGAATTGTAACCCTTTATTGTTTATAAAATATACAGAGAGGAAACCTATTTTGGTTCCAATTATTGCTAATTCATGAGTAATTTGTTAATTATTCTTTGATGATTTTGATTCCTAGTTCCTAGATCATGTGCAAGAATTAATAGGAGTGACCAGATTTGTTATCAGGAATATTGCACCTTCTATGGACAGAAGTTTTTCCTCTGGTCTGAATGGTTTAGATCCAGAACAAATGAGTGAACGACAAAGGATGAAGACTTTCCCTGAATACTGTAGACACTTGGAATACTTCTTTGATTGTGAACATATGTACCTACAAATAGATCAACCATGCAAACACATCAAAGCTACCCAAAAATCATCTACTTATCCATGTTAGTGACTAAGGAATCTAACACCATGTACATGTGAAATAAAAAAAACAGTAACGTGGGATAGAAATCAGCTTTGCATTAAGAATGTATGGAGAATCTTACAACCATTGCCTTAGTGTCGACAAGCCCCTTCATGAGAAAAAAACTTCATCCCCATAAGCTCCAATTTTTCTCTCTATGCTCTCCAATGATTTGGACTAGGTAGTCAATCCAACAACATAACAATACCTCTATAGTTCTCCCCCTCAACTATGGATATGAGATTGTATTTATAAGGCTCAATGGATAGGAATAGTTGATAGAATTGTGCGTGAGGCAATCTCAAGCTCAAACTAACCCATAATGATAGGGATAAGGGAGGACATGATGCTCAAGATCTAGAAGCCTCGAGAAACTTCTCTTTTTCTCATTTTACCTAGGGTACCGCTTTTCTTCCCTTATGACAGAGCAGTTTAGATGAGAACCACTTTTAGACCAAAGACCATAAGCGATGTCACCGATTCTCTAAAACAAGACACAGGTAGTGTTGAGCAAGGTACCACTCATCAGCCACAAGGTAAGCACGGTGCTAGGTCTTTTTAAGTAGAATTGACAAACAGAGCAAGTTTCCACTCTAAGTGTTGGGATTTAGGGAAAACATGGAAGTTAAGGGTCTCATCACATGATGGTGACAAGATTTAGGTATAATATCTAGTGAGTTAGTAGTCAGAGAATTACATCCCCTACGGTAGTTAGTAGGGATTTCAATTAGTTTTCCAATATTAACAAATCTACCCTGAGGATCTCTAAGTCTTCTCATGAAAAAATTTAAACTAAATAAAACCTATGCTACTACTATTGTTGTATTTGGGGGCACCTATTATAACATATGCGCAGGTTCTTACCTCTCGTCTTACCACTCCCCCGCCACCAACCTATTGCTATGCTTCATATGGAATTCTACTCTACCTTACAAAACAAGTCCCCGGCAATGACACCAAAAGTGTTGAGTGTTATAATGTCTATATTAATTCACCTAATATTTAATTATCGACAGGGGTTGGTAGGCTTAGAGTTGACACAAAATATATGTGAAGGTAGAGGGGTTCCTATGGTGTCGTGGAAATATTTTAACAAACAAAAGATCGAAAGATCTTTCAAAATGAAAAACTGAATCAAAATCCTAAGAATTCAATTATTAAGTTAATTAAACCGAAACAAAATATTAAACTAAATAATTGATAATTTATTCTATAAGTAAATAACTTTAAACTAAAAAGTATATTATTAACAACTATTCTCTATTGGAAACTAAGATGTAAGGAAAACTTAATTAATAAGAAAGTAGAAAACTTAATAAAATAAGCAAGTAGAAAAATTAATAATGAAAATCAAATAAAAAGAAACAAGTAGAAAACTTAATAGGAATATCTTTGAATTCTGTCCTACAAGTCTCTTTCAGTAATCACACAATGAAAAAGGAATAACTTGAAAACATACTAAGGGTAACACATATAACACTGAATTTTACATGCAAAGGATAAATCAATCCAACAACATAGACAAAAAATAATATACCAGTAAAAAGAAATTAAAAAAAACTCAAGAAACAAAACATAAAACAGTTCAAAACATGTTCAAGGTGAAAAGAAGTAAAGAAAATTATACGACTTTAATAAATAACCTAAAACACTCTAAATTTAACTTCAATGTTAAATAAAAATGTTATCTAACTATCTCAGTCAAAGCATACTTCAAACATTAACTTCAATTTTAAATAAAAATATTATCTAACTATCTTAGTCAAAGCATACTTCAAACATTAAGGAAACAAAACTGAAAACAATCTCAAAGCACATTAAAAACACTAAAAACGAAACTATGGGCAGAATGACAAACTGAACTGTAGGTCTAAAAGGAGTGGCTGAATGACAGTTTAAACAGGTTATCTGAATGACAGTCTGCATAGTTAAAATTATGGAAAATAACCTAAATGAGCTAATCTTCATCTGAATTTGTCCAGATGCAAATCTAATGCATAAAAATAATAAATAAACCTACTTATTAAGCAAAGTTAACAATGAAATGAACTCAAACAAATTCATGACATAAAGAAATCATTGCATGTTAATAAACAAACTAAAATTTAAATTGCATAAACTTGGAATAGAAGGAAAATAAATTGAACTGAATCTATTTAACTTGATAAAAAGAAATCTATTTTATTTGCTTGTAAATAAACTGGAAATAAAATGACTGAAAAATAAATTAAAACAAACTCTGCGCGCAATCTAGTTATTCAATTCTGGAAATAAAATGAATTACATAAAGCAAATGAAATAATACAAATAACTAGAAACACAACCAACTACAACAGAAAAAATAACAGAAATAAACAAGAAAATGAAAGAAACCTCTGGTTGATGAGGGGCCCTCTTAGCAATCAGGGGTGGTGCTTGGTTAACTTCTACTCAAACGCAATCTTCAACAACAAAGCATACAACTCTTTATTCAAACAATGGAATAGAAATGCAATGTTCTTCTCCAAAAATGATTGTCTAACAAATGAAATGATCAACTCTATAACTTTGCACAAAGAGGTGTTTATATACAACGTTTATAGGGATGAGCAAGTCGACCCTTTAGTAGTCGACTGCTCTCTAAAATTAGTCGATCATAAAGGCATTTAATTGATCGCGGGACAAAGCATAGGATCTTCCCTTGTTCAACGCAAGTTTGGTTTTCTTCATTGGACAGTGTAACGCACAGGATCCTTCTCCATTGCAAACGGTTCTCAGATGTGGTGCACGGATACTTCCTTAGCGCAACAGGTGGACTAGTCGTGAGCAGAGGACAACGCATGGGTGAGTTTTCTAGAACATGGGCTAATACATCAACCCAACACTTGGTCTATTGGTGAGGTGTTGACAAAGGAGGCTGCAAGCTGGTGGATCATCTAGAATGCGAGCTTCATTACCCAGATGCGTGGAAAGTAGGTCGTTTGCAGAATTGTTTCACATTTTAATGCCTAAAATCAATTCTGAATAGTGCGCAATCTGGTTAGTGATCTAGAAGGAAAGCTGAATAGCGAGCTAGATCGCGAGATGGATATGCTGGGCGCAGATCTAGGATGAACGAAATGTCTATTTGCTGGTTCACTTCAGGGCTAAAGTCTGCAGTAACATGTTTTAACACCTGGAAAACTACCAACGAGTTTCGCGCAGTGAGCTAGATGACGAGATGTACGTCAAGATGGATGTGTTGTGCACATGGCAAGCTAAATGCATACTTGTTGTTAATTTGTCCAAAAGGATTATATAACCTGCAAACAACTATACAAATCAATTAATATATCAAATGTCCTTTAATAATGTCAATTTTAATTAATAAAATCATAAAATGATAATAATAAATGGATTTTATATAAACCTTAAATTCATGCATACCTGGGCTAAATAGTGATCTGTGTGACATAAAATATGGAGAAAGATAATAAAACATATGTTTAAATGGATAAATTAATTGCCAAAAATGATAAGAAATCTAGGATCAACACAGAGATGATAATCCTGACAAGCTTACGAATGGAAGAATCTCAAAGACATAAGAAGATCATAGAGTTTAATCAAGTAATTAATTAAAAATTAGTAATATAATAGAGATATAATCTAATTGATTAGATAATTAACAGAGATTTGAAGAGGTGTGAAAGAGAAATCATGAAGTTTGTTTTGTAAAGGTGTGATGGTTTGAACAGAGAGTTGAAGATTCACAATGTTTAAAGGGGGTGAGTATGGTCTGAAGAGATGATTAAAGGATATATATACAAAAGATCAAAAGGCATGTAAAGTGTATCTTTCATCCAAATCTATGTATCTGAAGCATAAGACAGATACCAAAAAAGAGTAACAATAGACAGATATTTTACAGAAGATCTGGGAGTCTGATAAAAATACATACAAGGGTGGTGCCAGGGAAGGCTACATTCATGTAATAAGGTCTTATCCTCCTTCCAATAGTGGATGGAGAATCAAGGTATTGGTGTATCCTTGTCTGTAAGTGCAGACAACAACTAGGGTGTGGGTGCATCCTTCAGTAGTGGCTGAGAAACTTGGGATTGTGGTCTCCAGTAAGTGGGTGCTTGCAAATAACTATTGTATATTGTAAAAGAAAAGTTTTGTAGATAATAGAAACATGTTGGTGGTTTACCTTATTGGGTTCCACGTTAAAACATTTTGTCCAAATTTATTTTTACATTTGCTAAAATAAAATAAATTGTGTTTAAATTTTTGTCACTGATTCACCCCCCCCTCTCAGTGACAAGACATGATCCATCAAATTGTATCAGACTAGGATCCTTCACCACAGTTTAACTACTGAAAGAAAGATCCTATTACAACCACCATGGATCAGCAAATGAAGATGTCAATAAGCGTCCCCATATTTGATGGTGAAGACCATGTCTTTTGGAAGATTAGAATGAAAAACTATATGATGTGCATTGGTGTGGAAGTTTGGAAATTAGTTGAAGAAGTATATAATGTTCCAAAATACATTCCCACAGAAGCATAACAAAGGAAGAAATTTTGGGAACATGCAAAGACCTTAAATACATTACAAGATGGAATAAGTAAGAAGGTTCTTGCAAAAGTTCTTACTTGTAAAAGTGAAAAAGAGCTCTGGGACAAATTGGAAAGCATATATGTAGGAGACTCCAAAGTAAAGATGGAAAAACTTCAATCTCTTAAAGTACAATATGAAATTCTGAAAATGAAGGATGAAGAAAATATTTCAGAGTACTTCGAAAGAGTTGAGAGTCTTGTTAATGCAATCAAAGGTTTGGGAGTAGAAGTACCAAAATATGAGTTAGTTGAAAAGGTACTAACAACACTTCCTATGGTATATAATACCAAAGATCCACTCTTGAATATCGAGAGAATCTAGAAGATCCTACCATGGATGAATTGTATGGAATTCTCATAGTCTATGAATTAATACTAGGTATTGATAATCTCCCAAAAGGAGAAGTAGATTTCAAGGTGATCAAGAAAACAGATCATAAGAAAAAAACTCGAACCAGACATAATGAATAATCTGATGAAGAAGAAGCCAATTTTGTTAAAATAATTCAGAAAGGTTCAGGGAAGTACAAAGGAAAGCTGCCCTTCAAATCTTTTAATTGTAGCAGAATTGGGAACTTTCAAGCCAAGTGTCATTACCTCAAGGAAGACTCTGAAGATGAAAATGAAAAAAATGAAAAAATACAAGAAAGCGGTAAAATTCCACTATAAGAAAAATTACAAAGGAAAAAATAATTCTACTCAAAAGAAGAAGACATCAGTTCATCTGAGATTAGTGATGATGAATTTATTTTTCTAGGTATTGAAGATTCTAATGAGATAGAATAAATTGAGTATAAGGAAGAGTCAGAAGATGAATCAGATGTTAATATGGAAAAATAACTAACCAAGGATTTGGATGGTTTAAGAAGATATACAAACAAATATAGAAAGCTAAAAGGTTTTTTAGTTGAACAACAGGAAGAGCACGGACAAAAAGAAAAAGAGATGAAAAAAATCATGAGCAATATGAAACACCAAATTCAAGAGCCAAATAGGATAGAAGAAAAGCTGGAGAAATCTCTTAAAGAAAAAAATCTAATCTATGAAAGAATGGAGGAAGAATTAGTTCACTTAAGAAAAGAGCTTGATGCAAAATTTATTCAAACAAGATATGAAAATAATTCTAAAATTTTAGATGATATTATAACCACACAAAGAGATCCAAGTAACAACAATGGATTAGGTTACTCTCAAGAAGAAAATCAAGTTATTTCAAAATCTTATGCAGCTTCTTTTCTTAGTACATTCAAGAAGAAAGAGTAAGAAAAAAAAGGAATGATCAGAATTCCAAAAGATCATTTCCACCCATCGAGGAAATCAAGACAAATCCAAAGAAGGTTTATCAAAACAAGTATCCTCACATTTTCCTTGGCTATTGTTTTGCATGCTCTAACTTTGGACACAAAGCTATGAATTGTAGAGAATATGAAAGGAAAAGTTTGAATTTTAAAAACTATAACCTCAAGAACAATAAGACAGTTGGTCAAGTTAAGAGTAGAAATTATAACTCATTTGCGCCTCTACAAGAAAGGAATTTAGAATGCTTCAATTGTCATAACTATGGACATAAATCAAGCAATTTAAGATTAATGGAAATATTAGAAAGACTAAAGGACATTAGAGAGAAAAAGAAGTTGTGGAAAGAAAGAACATTAAAAGAGAAATGTCTGACTACCCTCAAAACACAAAGATAAAGAAGATATATTGTGTATTGATAATGATCGTTCAAAATACATGACAAGAGATGATGGCAAGTTTTTGAAAAACCAGAAGGAACCCCATAGAAAGAGTTGGAGAAGAAAGGAATACTCCAAATATATAGAAGAAACCAATATTTCAAATATCAAAAAGGTTTCCCAACATGACAAGGGTTTTAATAGTGTTGTAGATATGATTGACATTCATTATGATGGAAATAAATACAATGAAGAAGGAATTAGTGATAGCGGTGGAACTGAAGATGGATTCTTTTTCTAAAATGTCTCACATAACCTAGAAGAGAACCATGAATTAAAGCATTAGAGAGAATCATGTACTCAAGGGGAGAATGTTTGAAAAGTTTTTTTGTCATGGATAAAAATGTTAGTAATGGTTATATTCTCATCCTTGAAATCACAAAGAGGAATCAAGACCAAACCTATAGAGCATATTTGAAAAGCTTGTTGAAGCAGAGTTTTGGAAAAGGATGAAGTTATGTTTGAATGAAGATTTGGTATCATGACTTAATACAAATGCATAAAGAATGAAGAGAGATACCACAATTGGATTTGATCTCAGTTTTTGAAGAAGGAATGTGTGGAAAGAAGAGAAGCACTATGATGGGGGGAGTCTATAAACTCATCATCCAAGTTTTTATTCAAAGACTCGCTAAAAGAAGATAAAGAAGGATGTTAGCCAACACCAAAGTCCAAGTTAATTAGAGGAGGAGAAGAAAAAGAAGGGCATTTGTCTAACAGGGAATAATTGGAAATTCTATGTTAAGTTGGTTACAAAAAAGCAAATAATAGGTTATCCTTTGACATTGTCGTCAAAGGGGGATAAGGTTTAGGTGTTGCCATCAATGCCAAAGGGGGAGAATGTTGTCAATATGGATTATAGTTGTCATTGATTTCAAAATAAGTTCAGTGATGACAAAGGAGTAACCAAGGACATGATGGTAGAGTAAACTCAGTGAATGACAAACGAAAGAAAAAAGGTGAACTCAATATAAGTCAAACGAAAGAAAAAGGTAGTGATGACATGTCATGAATGGTGAAATGAAATATATGATGACATAGAATAACATAATTGATGGAAAATTTGTAAGAGACATTTCCTTTGATGACAAAGAAGATGATGTGATATCATTATGGAGAAATATAACAATTGGTGGAAAAAACATTGACTAAGTATGGATAAATAGTCAAAAAGGATCTAAGAAAATGACCTCCCTAAATCATGCTTGAGGTCGAGGTCTTGCGTATATGTATTATCTTGCCTTATGTACTAGAGAGACTCAAAATTTTAACTAAGACTTTTTGACAATCAAAGAGATTGGAAAAGGAGCTTCTGCCACTATGTGCCAAGTTTTGAAATGAGTACAAGGTCACTTCTATGCAATAAAAAAGGTGCATTGTGATCCTCTTGGAGATCGTTAGAGAAAGTACATGATTCTGACTAATTAACGAATCAAGAAACCACTGAGCAAGAATTAGAGTGAGAGCATGTACATCACTCCAACGAACCTATGTTTTGAATATAGAGGATCCACGTAGAGAGATCAGGATGGACTACACTAGTTCAATAGGGAAGCAGATTCAAGGATTGTTGGATCAAATGATAGACGACCAAGATTCAAGTATATTGATGGTTTATATTGAAGCCACATGTAAATATATAGCTATAGATACGATTCTAGAATGAAATCGTGTATGAGAGTGAAGTTCTGCAATAGTTCAGAAATGAATGGCCATGAAGCATCCTGCACAAGATCCGACGATTAAGGATCATTTGTGCAAGTGATAGGTGGAAAAGGTGAAGTTCTGCAAGTGTACAAAGATCTATGGCTGAGGATTATTTTGAAATAGATCTACAGTCATAGGAGAGTTCCGCAATAGAAAGAGTGTGGAATAAGAGATCTGCAAACATATCAATGGTCAAGATCTATCCCGTAGCAGATCGACGGTGCAGAAAAAAGTGTTGTGGGAAAGCCATTGCATAAACAAAAAATGGACAGGAGAAACATTCCACAAAGGATCGATATCGGATGACTGAAAATAGTTCCACAAGCAGATCAACGGTTTGGAAAAAGCATTGTAAGAAATTCATTGCAAGAACATAAGTGTGGGTACAGAACTGTGGAAATCAAAAGGTCGAAGTCATGGAAAAATTGTGTTTGTTACTTCCAAATTCCGTAGTACAGAAAGGCAAGTGTGGAAAGTCTAGTCCGAAAAGTGGAAGGTGGAAAGCAAAGTGTCTAAGTCATGAAAAATTGAGTTTTCGACTTCCGAATTCCGCAGTGTTGAAAGGACAGTCTGGAAAGTGGAAAGGAAGAAAGCAAAAAGTCAAAATCATGAAAAATTGAGTTTTTGACTTCTGCATTTGGCAGTGCGGAAAGGCCAATGCGGAACAGCTAGTCTGGAAAGCAGAAAGGAAGAAAGAAAAGAGTCAAAGTTGTGGAAAATTGAGTTTCTGATTTCTTCCTTCTGTAGTGTGGAAAATACATTGTGGGAAGGATGGTGCAGAAGCAAAAAAGTGAAAGTACAAAGGTTTGAATCTTGGAAAAGTTGGTTTTCCAGTTTCCTCCTTTCACAGTGTGGAAAGGAGCTTGTAGAAATCCCAGTCCGAAAAGAGGAAGTAGGAAAGGAAAGTGCGAAAAGGCCAGTTCTCGCATGGTAATGAAGCCCACAATTTGGGAAGGGAAGAAGTCTGCAGGCCAACAAATTAATGAAGTCCTCAGGCCAGTGAATTGAGGAAACCAGTGTTGTGGAGAGAAGAAGTGATTCCCATGTAAAGAAATCCAAAGGGTTTATGAATGATGTCTGTTGTGATGTGAAAAGATGAAGCTCATAGATTATTGAAGGAT
Source organism: Pseudotsuga menziesii (assembly GCA_001517045.1). Taxonomy (NCBI): domain Eukaryota; kingdom Viridiplantae; phylum Streptophyta; class Pinopsida; order Pinales; family Pinaceae; genus Pseudotsuga; species Pseudotsuga menziesii. Next base: position 39,596 of record LPNX011107950.1, read on the forward strand.
ATATACACATAATATAGAAAGGTAAGTAAAGTGTCTATGTCATCCAGATCTATGTAGCCAAATCATAAGACAGAGACCAAAGAAGAGTAATAATAGACAGAGGTTTTACAGAAGATATGGGAGTTTGATAAAAGTACATACAAGGGTGGAAGGGTGGTTCTAGGGCAAGCTACATTCCTGCAAGGAGGTCTTAGCCTCCTTCCAGTAGGTATGGAGAATCAGGGTATTGGTGTATCCTTGTCTATAGTTGCAGATATAAACCATAGTGTGGGTTCATCCTTCAGTAGTGGCTGAGAAAATTGGGGATTGTGGTCTCCAGCAAGTGCGTGCTTGCAAATAACTATTGTATATTGTAAGAACAAATTTTTTTAGATAATAGAAACATGTTGGTGGTTTACCTTATTGGGTTCCACATTAAAACATTGTTTCCAATAAAAAAAACGCGTGTTTAAATTTATGTCGTTGTCCCCCCCCCCTCTTAGTGACAAGACATGATCCATGAGTTTGATTGTAACCACTCTCGGCATGCATAGTTTAGCTCGGGGGTGATTGAGGATGGAGATATCTGTGCCTAATCTATGCTTGGGTTGAACATGGTCGTTCCCTTTTCATTGTGGCTCATTTACAACCACGTTTCACCACTGAGGTTTTGTTCCTGTTATTTTATTGAACTCTAGGTATGTGCTTTATGTGCAAATTTGTGTTTCATTGTCAATGAAATGATAATTAGTAGCCTTTGTTTCACCATTGGAAATAGTGCTTATGAACTATGGTTTTCATACTCTGTTGCTAGATGATGGTGCCTTGTATTAAGGTAAATGGAAACTAAATTGGTGTAATAGTTCTTTGTAAAGAATCACCAGTTTACTGCATGATTTCCTTTGACTAATGAGCTTAGGACATGTTTGTAGATGTACAATTTTATGCTTCAATGTCGTTGAATGATAAGAGAACGCCCTTAATTTTGTTGACGAAAAATAGGGTTGATGAATGGGATGTGCTAATATGATTAATATTGCATTGGTTATGTAGATTATTAATGGTAGGATATGCACCTACACTATTTTCCATCCCTTGGAACTCATAGGATGACTTAGCTCCTAGAAAGGATAATCCTACTCTGTCTGAATGATTGTGACTTGTGTCTAATTATTTTTGGGTTTCCTAATGGTGCCATGACATTTTCTAAAGAGTTACTTGCATACGATGTGTTTTCCCTAATTTAAGCACCGCATGTGTTTTTTCCCTATGGAGGCTTGAGCTTGATTATGGGTTGATCCTCCCAAGCTTAATGAAGTTCATGCCAGTTAATACTTATAGTTTTGGAAATGATATTTTTTACACTTGCAAAGGTTTCGTCCAGTGAAAGGAGGAATAAGGAAGGAGGGTCGATATAGACAAAGGGGAAGATCAAGGGTTGTAGATGATGTGGCCAAGGAAAGATGCTTTGCCTTAAGATTTTTGGAAGTAGTGGAAGGGTTAACTTGCAGACGGTATCTGTTTTCGGATGGGTTGGGGAATCAGATCAACAGTAGAAAAAGATTTCACCGAGCAGACATGCATGAATAAATTAAGTTTTCTGATTGGAAAAATCAGGTATGCTTCGCATGTTTCGATGGATGTGATTGATGGTGTTGGAGATCGATGACGGGAGAGGATTTTTCCACCTCAACATGCATGAATAAATTTAGTTTTCGGATTGGATAAATAGGGCACACTCCACATGTTTCGACAACTGAGATTGATGGCATTGGATATCGACCGACGGGACTGGATTTCACCACCTCAACATGCATGAATAAATTAAGTTTTCAGATATGTGAAATTATGTACACCCCGCATGTTTCGACGGTTGATATTGATGGTGTTGTAAATCAACGACGAGAGTGGATTTTGCCACCTCAACATGCACAAATAAATTAAGTTTTCATATCTATGAAATCTTGTACAGGGCCTCATCTTTCGACGACTGATATCTGACGATGTTGGAGATCAACATTGGAGGTTCATTCCATGAGGCCAACAAGCGCAGGTAAATAAAACTTCCATATTTGCAAAATCTAATAGGACCAATGAGGATGAAGGGTGGATATATGAGCCGCAAGATCAACAGTTGAGATTGAACCTGCAAGAATCAATGGTGCATAAAGAGAATGGGTAAAGGTATTGTGTTCAGGAACTCCACTACCCGAAGTCAGAAATCGGAAGGTGAAAAGTGTTGAGTTTTTGGAGTTCCATAGTCCACAGTGGAAGGCATAAGGCGAAATTTTGGATGGATGACTTTGTAGCGTGTTAAGTTTTTTGAGTTTCGTAGTCCGCAATGAAAGGCGAAAAGGTGGAAGGTGGAAGGTATAAGTGTGGATGAACGTTTTTGTCGTGTGTTAAGTTTTCCAAGTTCCACAATTTGCAGTGAAAGGCGCAAAGGCTAGAGGAGAAAGTATGGATGGACGATTCCATTGCATGTTAGGTTTCTGATGTCTGCAGTCCACAGCGAGAGGCAGAAATGCGGAATACATAAGGTGGAAGTGTAGATGAAAGAATCCATTAGATGTTAGGTTCTGATTCCTGAATTTTGCAGTGGAATACAGAAAACGAAAGTTGGAAAACTCAGTTTCAGTGCGGAAAACAACTTTTCTGTTTGCAGAAGTAGATTTTTTTGCAGAACTTGGATGATTTTTTCTTGCGGATTTTCATGTTGGTTATTTTCTTAAAACTTAAGGATGAATTGTTATGAAGGTTATAGCCAAAATTCATGTGAAATAAATTATATTTCAATTTTTATATATATGAATTTTTACAGGTGATATGGGTATGTTACACCCTATCTTTAGAACCAATATTTAATGGCATCAACAATGTGCTGGAAAGGAAAGACATTGAAAATGGAATCCATAATGGATCCTTCGTTAATAGCTATTTGACAGAGAACTTAGGAATTGATAATGGGAGAAAAATAACCATAAAAAAAGGATGATTAGTATACATCTTTGTTTAGTAGTGAGGTAGGTTTCGTCATACACATACATTCATACATGTTAACCCTCATGGAAAATCATTACAATAACATCACATTCCTTGGGAGACTGTTCACAACCTATAACTGGGGATTTGTAAGCAATTCATATAAGGTCGTGTGATTTGATTTCAATTTAAAGAGTCGACGATGAGTGAAAGCTAGTATTAATGACCCTTTTATTTCTTTTACTTATGTTCTTTTATAATATTTTTTATACGGATGGATTGTTTCTTTGTAGGTGTTTGATCCCATTTCCAATAGACTAGTGAAATTCATTTCTAAAAGAATATATTCAATATATCCAAAAACTACATATTCAATAACATTTTAAAAGAGATTTTTCCTAGCAATGAAAATTCTTGCAACAAATATAATTTGTCGAGATCTATCTAACCTGATTGCACTGAAGGTTGCACTGAGGGTAACGTCGTTCCATATAGAATAGTATACGGGAGACATTGTCACGTAACATAATGTTATGCTATGTTACCAAATATGAAAAATAGTTAAAAGGGATGATATCATCTCATAAAATAATAATTAGAAACAAAAAAACATAATTAGAAAAACCATGTCTACTCATAAAATAATAATGAGTTACAATAGAAAATAATAATAAAAACATGTGAATGGTAGTATTAATGACCCTTTTATTTCTCTCTTTTTGTAATCTTTTTTATACTCATGGATTGCTTCTTCGTAGGTGTTTGATCCAATCTATGGTCAACCGATGAAAGGTGTTTCTAAAAGAATATTCAATATATTCGAAAATGGCACTGTCAGTAACATTTTAAAGGAATTTTTTCCCTGGTAATGATAACGCTTGCAGCCGATATAATTCACGAGGATCTAGCCAACTTGATTGCATGAAGGGTAGCAAGGAGGTATATATACTAATATGGAGAAGACGTTGTAACATAACATAATGTTATGTAATGTTACCAAATATAAAAATAGTTAAAAAAGATTATGTGAGATCATAAAATAATAATTAGAAACTGTAAAAAATAGTATAAAAATCCATGTAGACTCATATAATAAAATAAAAATTAAACCCACACATATCAATCTTATACTAAGATATATCAAGCACTATAATGATCAAATTTATTGAGGTGTGATTTTTTTTCTCAAAATGTACTAAATTTAAGATAATTTTTTTTTTCATCTCAATAAATTATATCACTCTCGATTATTTATAGATTTAAGCTTAAGATGAGTCTATGCTAATATTTACAACGTATAAAGCTCTTTAGTCATTATAATATTGGTTATTGTTATAATATTCTTTCTTTAAACGGTGACATGGAAATGGAAGGCTTCTATAATACCGAAGCTCCTCCTCCCCTAGCGTCATCTAGCCATGTCGGATGATTGAAACTATGATAAATATTTCAATCGACGAGGAGAACAAAATCACTTAATCCAAGTGAACACAACACGATTGTTATAACCCCTGTACGAGTTACTCCAGTACCGCGTAGGATAAACAGCCACCAAATCGCCCCGTTTTCCCGGCCGATTTTTGATGTAAATCAGTCAAATGTTTGCTGTGAAATTGTTTATTTCATTATTTTGGAATTCTACTAATCTTATTAGCTTTTCCTATACTAAATCGCGCATTTTAAAACTACCCAAATGATTAAAATTGCGATTTAATTCCTCGAAAGTATAATTTACACCAAAATTGATCTGCCGGATTCCGGCGAGTCGGGGGCGATTTGGTGAACGCTTATACTGCTCCAGTACCTTTAGTACATTGAAGGATTACATAATCATAGTGGATTTTAAATTTTAATTTCCTATTGTTTGTAAGTTTATATAAGTTTTCCATTTCATGAAAGAAAGCGAGATACTTTAAACTTATGAAACTATTCTATAGCCGATGTGATTGCTTGGTTTCAAAATAATTAATTTTTTGTTTTAAATATTCAATTTCAAGTGTAGTACATTATAGTCATGGTTTTGTTTAACTTCAAATATTGTATCTTTTTATATTGAATAACATTTTATGTTTGTACTATACATTGTTTTGTAGTGATATATTCTATGTAACATAATTGTTAATTGGTAATTTTCATAAAACTATTTTCAAATGTTTTTTAGAATCTCAATATTGTTGGTCTTAGTTGTTATAGTATTATTTGGTTGTTAATCTTATTTGTTATAATATTAATTGTTTATAGTTGATCATTATGCAAAGTATTTATATTAATTTTTGTTTTATTGAAAATATATGAAAACGTGTCAAATGGCTTATCGACTTTGTCAATAATGATTTTTTTTCACACAAGCGTTCATTTCGCCTACATGAAATTGAACAATAAGAATGATATTAGTGTTAGGACTACCTTGAAGAGAGATTGAGTTGATCAATTTTTTTTTTCACATAGAACATGGATAAAACTCAACAATAGCAACTACGATTGTACGTAGTAAAAAAATAAAAACTCTTAAAAATTGTGTAAGTATGGAGCTATGGAAAATTTTCTATCTTCAGTCTTTCTTTTTGTTTTTCCTTTATTCACTATTTGGATTCATTGATGAAATAAATGGCGTTTTTCTTTTATTCACTATTTCGATTCATTGATGACATAAATGTAGACTTCAATGCACACACTATCTAATCTTCCCAAGATCTATTGTATGCATGTTCATAAGTGGCACATACTAGTTTTTGAAGGTGAACGTATTCATATATCACAAACAACTTTTGCATATGCCAAACAATTTTGATATTTTATCACTTGTATTCACGTTAGTGTATCTCCATAAATAGGATAGGCAATTTCTGTCATTTTACTTGGTGGTTGACATGAGACTATACTCAAATTTTGGAGCAATAATCCTAATTTTTAGTATAGGCAATTTCTCTCATTTTACTTGGTGGTTGACGTGAGACTATACTAAAATTTTGGAGTAATAACTAGGATTTTGTAATAAGATTTCTTAATTTGTATAAGGTCATTACATTAATGAACGAAAATATTATATTTATAGTTTGATGGGTGAATGGTCAACTTTGAGGTATTTGATTAGTTTACATAGTGAATAAAACATTTCCATAAAAATGAAATTTCCATGTATGCTCTTTTGTTAATGTTTTCAAAATATATTTAAAATTTTCCAAGAAAAATATTTATATAGAGTGGTTTTCTACAACCTAGTATCATAAAGATGTAGTCCATATATACATATGCATATATAAGTGATAACATATTAAAAAAATTAAAAAACAAAAAGAGATATATTATATTGTGAGAAAAAGTTAGGCTTTGTTTGTTTGGATTTTTCCTCTGATATGCTAGCAGGAATGTCATTTTCAGGTGAACTCCCTTTTTTTTCCTTTTGGCCAAAATATTCATGCATTCTTAGGCAACTCCATGAAACTTGGCATTGCCTAGCCATAAGACCAACATTGAGTCTTAAAGCAATACAAAAGGGTTATGAAACAAACTTTTACTAAACATTGACTCTTAAATTTACGGGCCAACATTGTTGTCACTTTGAGACTCTTTCCTATTTTCACACTATTAGTATTGTTCCATGTTTTTTATTAATCCATGTTTTTATAAAAGTACAACCAATCACATGAAAATTGACATAGATTTTAATCATAGTGGACTCTGCTTTATTAGCTAATACGAAATCACTTGGAAATTCCACAAACTTAGTCAAAACTACAGTATTTTTTTTTAAATTTACACCGTTTAAATGAAGATTTCTAAGAAATTCAGTTTTCGTCGTTTACACCGATTAAATGACAATTTCTTAAAAATTTAAACTAAGTACAGAGTTTCTCCAGTGCCATGTTTTGATCACCACCGCAATTTTCTAATACAGTTCTTACTAAATCCACAGGAAATCCCATACCTACCAAGCTTTGAACCTTCTGTTACATTATTCCAGGATCTGCAACCGTGGCAAAAGTTTGAGTCCAGTAACGAGCAGTTCTTACAAATGCGTCGTTGTCATTATGGTATTGTTCAGCAACGACAGCATCCAGAGGATCATTAGGGTTTGGTGCCGAAAGCAAGGCTTGCAAAGAAAGTAAGGTTGTATTCAATGTCAGTGCTGGACTCCAGGTCTGATTGAGAATGTCCAAGCATATTGCACCATCAGCACTACTGATATTAGGATGCCAAACCTTGGTAATAAATTGCATTTCGGGAGGCTCAAACGGATAGTTCTGAGGCACACGAATGTCAATTTGAAATGTGCCCTCTTCGTAAGGAGTATTCACAGGGCCTCCAATAGTTGCGCATAGGTGAAACCAGACATTGTCTTCGCACGGCTTAATGCTTATCCCCGTTAAATGCTTATTTTTCTCAATCTGATTTATCTCCCTCTGTACCCGTGAAAAAACCAACGCCATTGTTCCCTGTAAAGCCGGGACCCAGATGAGCGCCTACAGCTTTTAATTTTCCTGCCTTTAAATTTGAAGTTCTCCGGGTACAAAGATTACTCAAGGGAATCTGAACAAGCGTTCTTGAGACGTTTAATTTCAAGAAATACTAAACCAATGTAACGTACTTATATAGAGCCTATTTAGGAACTTATATCAGTAGCTAATAAATATTTCATCAGTAGTTTAAGATGAATTTGTTATTATATTTTATCACCCCCTTGCTGCTGCCCTTCTCTCCCTTCATTAGGACATCATCCATCTCAGCAGGCCTTTACCCACTTCCTGCTCGCTTATATAACATATCTCCAGACTATCTTTACCCATCTCATCTCTCGTTTCTTCTATCCATGGCTACGGAGTTGGTGGGAACGATAGATTTATAACCAGAGCATCAATGTCCATGGAATAATTGATATTAGCACATGGAAATTAATATTATTGGTACAATTTGCTTTTCCCTGGTTGTCATTGTTTTAAATGTATTCAACATTTAAACAAAGCGTAATTTGATCTATATTTCAAATTTCAAACTTCAATTTTCAAAAGCAGAAGGTTTAACATAAAAAAGCTATAATTTTTTTTGTATTTGGTTCTTTCTTATAATATAAGAACATTGATTCCTCCTCATGGTTAGAAACACCATGAAAACAACTCCAATCTATAAATGCAAAGTTGATAATGGTTAAGATAATTTTGGTAAATCATGAATCACATAATTTGAAAACTATATTTTTAAAAAGCAATATCAATAAGGATAGAATGTGCATATCTTAATTGGAAAAAGTTCATTATTCCTAGGGTTTGTGATATCAATATCACAAGATGAATGACCAATCTTAAAATCCCTACTCTCAATATCCCAATACCCAACATGAATTAACTTGTGTGAAATTAACAACCTCTATTCATATTCCATAACCATATGCTTCAATCAAGAATAGTATACTTTTTGATGAATTTTTATGGTCATTGACACAATTTATATATGTAACAACTAAAGAAGAACTAAGCACTCTCATTTTAGTTCTTACAGCAAAAACACTACAATTTACTTGGTACTTTTGCATTTTGCCTAATTCAAATCTAACTTTTGCATTTTGAGTAATTCAAATCTAATGTATGTGTATAACAATGCTTAGACGATATCAATTTTATCTAGGTGTTGAACTTATCCTATTTCTTATAAGGATATATTTTAAGTATACTTATTATGATTAATCAAATGAGAAATGAATAATTGTACCATCACTAAGTAGGAATCTAAGAATTTCTGAAAATATTTAAATAGTATTTTTTTTTTTTTGACAATTTCACCTCCAAACAATGGATAAAAAATTATACCATGTCCATGTTGCAAGATTTAAGAATTTTTCAAAATGTTAAAATATTTAATTATATTATTTTCAAAAAATTATTGTAGATGTGGCCTAGAATATCTTTCCAATATGCATCACATCTTATTCAACCAGAAGGGGTTCTTCCATTACTACTACAACCCCTTCTCCCTTGACCACAACCTACCATGCTATAACCAAAGAACACAAATCCATGATACTTTACGAGAAAAGGAAGGAACCATACCCCAAAGGATTTGCAATTCGAAAGGGAAGCGAGATCTGAAAAAACTGGGAAAATTGAATTGTTATAAGGATTTTCCCTATCTTTATGATATTGTAGTCACTTAAGTCCCAAACTTTCATCATGGTGTTGATGGTATTCATACCTCAAAGTGTATTTTCCTCACACATCGTATAAGTCACCGTTAACAGGAGTATTTCTCCATGCATGTTGAACTTGTTCTATCTCACTACCACATGTAACATCCCATGCATTAGAGAGTTTCCATGTTACATATTTATATACTATTCTAACAATCCCATGTTTAGAATCAACCCTTAATGTCATCAACAATGTGTTGGAAAGGAAAGACATAAGAATTGGAATCCATATAATGAATCCTTCGTTAATATCTATTTGACAAAGAACCTAGGAATTGTTAATGGGAGACTAATAATCCCCCAAAAAAAGATGATTAGTATACATATTTGTTTAGTAATGAGGTAGGTTCCATCATACACTTACATCCATATATGTTATCCATCATGAAAAATCATTTCAATAACCTCAGATCTATTCTTTGGGAAAACATTCACCACCTATAACCGGGGATTTGTAAGTAATTCATATATGACTGGATGTGATTTGATTTCAATCTAGACATTTAAGTGTCAGTGAAAAGTAGTATCAATGAACCTTTTATTTCTTTTATTTTTGTTGTTTTTTAATATTTTTAATAGTGATGGAATCTTTCTTTGTAGGTGTTTGATCCCATCTATGATAAACTAGTGAAATAAATTTCTAAAAGAATACTCAATATACAAATGGTACGGTAAATAACATTTTGAAATAATTTTTTTCCTAGTTATAGTTGGTCACGATCTACCCATCTTGATAGACAAAGGGTAGTAAGGTGCTATACAACCTAGTATGGGGAAGACGTTGTCATGTAACATAAAGTTATGTAATGCTACCAAATATAAAAATAAATTTAAAAAATAATTCCTGTCCATAAAATAAAAATTACAAAGAGTAAATATAATTAAAAAATCCATGTCCACTCATAAAATAAAAATTAGAAACAATAACAAAATAATTAAAAAAACCCAATCGAGTCATAAAATAAAATGAAAATAAAACCCACATATATCAATCTTAAATTGAGACCTATCAAGTTTGTCAATGTGTTATAAAGGAAATTAGTCTTTACAACTAGTTTCAATTTAGAGGAAAACAAAATAAATCAAAGATTATATATCTGAGAAGGAATTTTGAGTCTTAAAATCTTGAGTCTCAATATTCCAATATCCCAAGATGAATGAGCTTGTCTGAAATTAACAACCTCTTTTCCTACTCCATCAACCAATACTAATAAACTTTTTTATGAGTTTTTATGGTGTCTAACACACAATTTATATATGTAACAACCAAAGAAGAAGTAAACACCCTCATTTCAGTTCCTTCAACAAAAACTTGATGTCAATTGTTTCCACCAATGTTCCTTCAAACTCTTTGTCTGTGCCAACATTGGCGTACAACATATGGTCCAATACTCTAAGCATAAACATAACGACGAATTTGAATACTTTCTCATATGGTCCATTTTATGCACCATCATGGATTGAGTGGTTCTATTCTATTTGCAATTTACTCAACAAATTATTAGACTTTCCATGTTTTCTTGTATTTCATTATTCGCATAATACATGTTCCATTTCAAAAGGAATATTAATTTCAGTAAAGATCATACAAAATAAATAATCCTAGACAGTGTTTGGCAATTAATTTTATATTATTGCCTTCCAAGATGTACCATACGAAATGATATTAATCATCAACCATCCATGCGGCTTTGGAGGAAAAAAACCCAATGCTAAAAGATCATATGCGAAATTCCTCTAAAACAAGTCAAATACAAGTACATAATTTTTCTCTTTTAATAGCCACGACTATTTTTGTAATATCTAAAAGAAAAAAGACTATGTGCATTAGAGATCCGATGAGGATGCAACCTAGATCTCTTAAACATTCTTCCTTGCACCATATACCATATTTTACAGAAAGGAGATTTTCAATTTTTCTACCCATTATACCAAGAATACACCATCCACGTAGTATCGTGAGAAAATATATAACTAAAGTCTCTATTAGTGTATTAAATTATTGTGTAGCATGGGTACCCATACCCGAGGGTAGGTTACACGTACAATCTACTTGGGTACATGTAAGCTATTTTTTTTTTTTTGTCATACCCTCCCATACCTTGTATTGGTTTTGAGTACTCAAGACTTTGTTATAAAAAAATGGATGCCAATTGGTATGTCGTCCCTTAAGTTTGGGTACTCTCGGTTACAACCAACTTACAAAATGAAAATATGTTGGGAAAATGTAATGACCCCCAACCAAATATGAACTAACTTTTAACTAACTTCATATGGAGTTGCTTCAGGTATTATGTCAAAAACTTCACAACACTATTTAAATCCTATTGAATATTCTCCAAATATGGTAGACTTAATTCGCATTGATTTACAAGGAATGTTCTTCACTAATGGAACATAATTTGACTATCAAATGTGCACATAAAAATATACATATGTATTTAATATTGAGAAATACACTCACATCAACCTAGAAATATATTTGCAACTTCTTAATGCCCAATATAAATCCATGTTCAAATCAGATTTCAAGTTATCTTCAAATATCAGTCTTACAATTTGTTACAACTTTTTTGTACGGTGATTTATCAAATTTTAAATATGAATATTCATTGTTCAATGAGTCATTAAATTTAGAATTATCAATCATGATTCGTAATTTATAAAGAAATATCAAATATGCATATGTGACGTGACTTTTATATATATATATATATATATAACCTTGACTTACCCAAGTACCTTGTTTCAAAAACTTGTATTTCAGTCCCCTTCCCCATCCCTCTAGCCAAGTTTCATGGCAACATAGGAAAATTGCCATAATAGAGGAAAACCAATGATGTGCAATTGAATAATTTATCACTCTGACCATCCATATCCAAATTCTGACTGACAAAGTAATTTCCATTTTGATAGTTTTTGGGCATCTAAAAAGGGAGAAAAATCGATAAAAAGTTGAGACCTTATTTGTTATTATGATCCCTCCATTCAAGTTCTTGGTGGATATTTTAACTATGATCCTGGAACCTATATGAAGATTATAAAATTGATGAGCAATGATCTATGTCAAAAATGTGATCATGTTCCATACTATGAGAATGTGATGCATCTAACCAGGAAGAATATACAATAAAGGAAGTAACACCAACACCGCATCACACAAATAGTGTAATGGGAATGCATCCTTCACCCTAATAATGTGATCATGTTCCATACTATGAGAATGTAATGCATCTAACCAGGAAGAATATACAATAAAGGAAGTAACACCAACACCGCATCACACAAATAGTGTAATGGGAATGCATCCTTCACCCTAATACAATATGATACATTATATTAGTTTTAGAACTATATTTCAAAAGGGAAAACAACAGTCCTAATTTCCATCTTGCCCAGGTATCCTACCATTTCAAGGAATACTCTTATTCTTCAAGAAAAAAAAGTTAAAATCTATTTGTTGTTATGAAACAATCTTTGTATGTGAATAATGAACAAAATCCATTGATTTTCACTTGTGTTTACTTCCTTTCCTTCAATATTTTCATTTTTTTAATTAATTTATTATTGATGTAGTTTCACCTTCTCTCTCGGCCTTCAATACATTTCTATGCTCTTAAGTGCACGAGGCTCTCATTGATGGCTTCATTATTCTCCAAAAGATGTTTTCATATTAGTTCCTTCATGTGGCAGTAGAGGGATACTATTTTGTATATTTGGTATCGTGGCATATCGAGGAGCATGCATCTACAATCCTATTATTCATGAATGCTATACTTTGTCGCTACAAAAGTAAACCCCCTCATACTCAACATCTACCTCTAGTATCAAAATTTCCTTTTGGATTTAGCTGAGAATATATTTCGAGTATGCTACAATTGCCTCCTATCCGTCATAACTGATTCAACCATAAGGGGTTGTTTTGTTGTTACTACAACCCTTTCTCCCTTGACCACTACCTACCATAGTATAACCCAAAAAAAACAATACATGGTCCTTTATGAGAAAAGCAATAAACCAAGCCCCAAAGGATTCACAAACCAAAAGGGAAGCAAGATTTGAAAACACAGGGAAAATTGAATGGTTATAATCTTTTTTACACTGGTGGATTGTTCCTTTGTTGGTGTTTGATACCATTTATCGTCAACTAGTGAAAGGAATTTCTAAACGAATACTAAATGTATCTCAAAATGTCACAGTCGGTAACATTTTAAAAGAATTTTTTCCTAGTAATGATAACACTTGCAACAGATGCAATTTGTCAACATGTAGCCAATTCGATTGCAATGAGGGTAATAAGGTGCTATAAGTATTGGGAATAAATTTTCATCTAACATAATATTATGTAATGTTACCAAATATAATAAATAGTTTGAAAAAGATGACGCGAGCTCATAAAATAATAATTAAAAATAAGGATGATTTTAAGGAACCATACTTATTTAAAAGTGTAAAAATGTTGGAAAATCTTACCAATTCTTAAAAAGTCAACTATAAAATATTTGACAATATTTTTATAAAAATATTTCAATTTCTAAGGATTTTATACCGTTTATATAATAATTTCGCTATTTTTAGGGTGAATAAATGTCACCCCGTCAAAATTGGGCGAAATAAGGCTTCAAAAAATCCAAATCGGCGAATCGTTTTTTGGAGAAAACATTGAAAAAATATCCCATGGCTAAATTTCGCCCCTAAAATGATCCTTGATTAGAAACAATAAAAAATAATTAGAAAATCCATGTCTACTCATAAAATAATAATTAACCACAATAAAAAGTAATTAAAAAAACTTGTCGAGTCATAAAATAAAACAAAAAATTAAATCGAGATATATATCAATCTTAAAATGAGATCTATCAAGCACCAAGAGGATCAAATTTCTTGAGGTGTAATTTTTTTCTTAAAATGTACAAAATTTAAGATAAAATATTTTTACACCTCATGAAATTGTAGCCCTCTCGATGGTTGATAGATCAAGGTTTAAGATAGATCAGTGTTGTTGTTCACAACACCTGAGGATTCTTCATCATGTGAGGATTTATTATGTTTATAGTATTATTTATTTAAATGGCGACATGGAGATGGAATGCTTCTATAATACCAACACTCCTCACCTAGCCTCGTCTAGCAATGGCAATGGATTGAAACTATGAAAAAGATTTCAATTGTTGAGGAGAACAAAATCACTTAATCCAAGTGTTTGCCGCATGATTGGTGTAGCCCATGTGCAAGTTACTTTAGTATTGAAGGAATCCATAAATCATAGTGGATTTAGAATTTTAATTTTCTATTGTGTGTAAGTTTATAGAAGTTTTCCCTGTTGTGAGAGAAAGTGAAATACTTTCGACTTATGAAACTTTTTTATTGTGTGGAGCCGGTTTTCGTAATGCACCTAAAATTAATAATTTATCATTAATTTTTGTTGAGATATTTTATTTATTATTTGAAATATTTTTTACGGAAAGTAAAATATATAAAAAATGTAATGAATTATTCTTTTATTAATAAAAGATACTAAAGGGGATAGAAGTGGAATAGTTGTTGAATAGTGTTTGCTAACCCACAAGAGGAAAAGGCAAGTTGTTGTAGCTGCTAAGTGAGAACTCAAGGTGCAAGAGGCATATTCCCCAAAACTAGTTCATAACTCCTAGTTAAGTGCTAAAGAGCAGGAGGCTCATAATTGACTGAGTAACAGGGAAAATACTATATAATAGTACATCCATTAAAAAGCAGGAGGCTAGAATTGGACGGGGATTAAATCTAATAATGCAAGAGATGGCACATTAAGTGGATGCTGTGCTTGTGGTTCAACGAACAGGCTCGAGGGTTTTGGAGTGCAAGTAACTTGGCTTCTCTAAGAGTTGGTTGGGAGGAATGACTATTCCATTTTTTTTCCCAGTAGCGGTGACAGGTTCTTACTCTATGTTCTAATTACAGTAGGTTGTTTATTTTAAATTTGGATTTGCAGGTATATCCATAAGTGTAAATGTTTATGCATTATTATTGAACAATTATCTAGCATGTATCGATTCTAGATATTGTTTGTATATTAATTCTAGATATGTTTATTTCTTTTGTTTATACCTACGAATGATTAGATTTTATTAGTAATTCTTCTTATATTAGGAATCCATACCCGAGTTAAGGATTTCTAGATGATTTTATCTACTGCAGATTCAATTGCCCTTAGAGGAAATTTCAACTCAAAATGGGCCTTTCAACCCTAATTCAAAGTCCATATCATCATGTGTTAGCCAATGAAATTGCTTTAAATTTGAAATACTATATAGGTCTTAAACAAAATTTTAATATAAATTTGGGGATATGTTTCATAAAAATTTGTGTTCATATTTTCGACATATCTCTCTATGTTTTTACTTGAATTTTGATCGGAAGAGATCGTTGGATGCGGAATTTAATTCTGCATCCAATGAATACCCACTCTTCATACTTTTGATGGACCCCTCTACCCAAAAAACAAGAAATACCTAAAAAATGTGATGATGACATACCTGAAAAAAAACGTCATCATCACGTTTTTTGGGTATTTCTTGTTTTTTGGGTAGATGGGTCCATCAAAAGTATGCAGAGTGGGTACTCGTTGGATGCAGAATTAAATTCCACATACAATGAGCTCTTCCGATTGAAATTTGAGTAAAAACATAGGGAGATATGTTCAAAATACGAACAAAAAAAGTAATTTTTTTCTTTTCTTCCACCAAAATTAATAAATATTATTTTATTATTTAACTATTATTTTATTATTTTCCTTGGGAGGGCCATTTTGAGTTGAAATTTCCTTTAATGTTTCCTTAAACGATTATATATCTGTGAATTATTTATGTTCAATTATTTCCTATGTCATAGATCTAGTTAAATTATGATTAAAATATTTAAAGTTAACATGTTTAAAATCCTAAACCATTTATAGTCGAAACCTAAACATCAATCAAAATTACTGTACACAGGATGTATTCACTTTGAGGTTAATCGACAGAGTTATCTTTAATTTATTTCTTAAACCCATATATTAGATCAAGATTGTTCACATCAGAATACAGGAAATCTAGTTAAATAATCTGAGATTAAAATATTTATAAAAATATCAAGAAATATACACAACACATTCACGATTTATAACTTAGCTAACTATTAATTAAATAATAAAATATATATACAGTCCTATACACACACACACACACACATATACGTATATTATACTATATGCAAAATACAATCACATACAGGTTGATATAACTAACATATCTAACAAAATATTTTATGGATCTAAAGCTAACAGTCATTAACAAGAATTAAGGTATCCACAGTAATCCACATTACAATTTTAAATCAAGATTCCTAACAGTTCGCAGCAACGAATCTTTCTTTTCCAAAGACCAGCATTAAGCCCATCTACGATGGAAGCTGAATATTAATACAGTAGAGTAACCATATCTAAAATGAATCCAAATCAAATACATGCATTATTTTATATATTCTATCCACGATTTAAGACTAAACTTACTCCAAATAAATTGCAAGAACTTATGGTTCGTAGCAGATTAAACAAATTAACAATATCAATGTTTCCTTCTTTGGATGTAAAAGTCCTATGCAGGTTTCCTTCTTAATTTTAAACTATCAGTGTTAAAAAATTATGGTCTTGCGACCTCATCACCGTAATCCCATTCAAATGGAAACCATTGATTATGCAAAGAATAAACACATGTAATATTTTCTAAATCAAATATGAAGTTAGCTAATAGGATCTGCATAGAAACACTAAACCATCATATGGGTTAACAATATTTTTAATACTACTGATTCCCTATGTAAAAAAAACCGAGATATCTTTAAGCAACAAATATTATCAAAAACATACACATGGCAGTAAGACCATCGAGGGAATGCAACCAATAATTAAAACAATGGAATATACAAGTATAACCACATATTACCTCATAGTAGGAAATGCAAAGACCCTAAGGGTCATTTCATTTCATTATACATTAAAACATTATAAAAAATGATGTACACATACACAGTGTTGCTGTAAGACCCTCCATGATGGATTCCACCATTTTTATTTATACCCTTAAACAAAGCATACTATACATAAAAACAATGCGAAGGAGAGAGGTTGTAAATACCTCTCTAAATGAGAACTTAAACCCTAGGGGTTTAAAACAACTTTAAAAACTTATATTGCATAGAGTTGGAGTGTTTTCCCTCCACTCTCTTCCTTTCGCTCAGGAATTTAGTACCTGCATCAAACCACAAAACATTTTAGAGACTGTGGGTAAAATTCCTTGAATTACAAAAAGAAACAAGAGCAAGGGTTTCTGTGTCTTGTTTACCTGGTTGCTCTAAGACGTAGGCCTAGGAGGAGGTGACCCTCTTGCCTTCCTCACTAGAGCTCCTAACCTACAAGGAAACACATTAAGCTATAGTCAAACAAATATTTTAAAATAACACCGTAAACAAGTTAAAACGTTAAGTTCTTACCTTATGCAAGTTATAGAGAGGGCCAGGGTTTGACTCTTTTGGGGGTTACCCTTACCCCTCCTTTCCCTGCATAAAACCCCAAACAATATTAGTTATAGTTAAACCATTAAAATAAACCTTCAATTTAAATCTTGCAGCTTATTAATCAAATTTAGATGGTGAAAGGGAACGTCGAAACTGGAGTTGATGGCTAATTTTCTTGAAAGCGAATAAACGAGTTGCATACGGTCATTGAATCCATGAAAAATGGAAGAATTCCTTGGAAAAAATCAATTACAATTCCTTCAAAACCGTAGTAGCGTTTGCAGAAGAAAACCCAACAATTTGCCATTAATAGAGCAGAGCTTCGGCTCTCGAAAATTACATACCAAAAAAACGAAGAATGAAGGGTTCGAACAGGGAAAACAACACATTAAAATATTTACAACCCTAGCTCCAAAACCATACAAGTAGATGTATCAGATAAGATCTCGAAGCCGACGTGGGAAGCCTCGTTTCAATGTCAACTCATAGCAAGGGAAACACTTTTAAGGCCCAAGTCAGCTCAAGTATGGCTCATTAAACCACAACCATATGTAATCATAGGTTTTAATCATTGCTCGAGCCATTAAAACTATGGTAAGAACTTGCATCCCATAACATGAAACCATTTCCATATAAACAGAAAAACATTTTAAACCAATGATATATGATAGTTTATTTACTTTGAAAACCATGGCATCAAAACATATCAAATGTCCATTGTTCAAACTTTACACCCTCCACGCCTTAGGACTAAGGTTCTTTTTAAATTTTACCAAATTACATTGCGCTTTGCTAAGTCATGTAGCCTTCATAAACCATTATTACATTGTAAGGTGGGATTGAAGACTATGGTCTAGTATCCCAAACCTTAAGGCTAGTACAACGCTAGTAAATTATAACAAAAAAGAAAACAAGTATTTTTAAAACATCACCTTAGGGTGTGGTTGTACGCAATGATTAGAAATCTTCCACTATCGCAGTTGGAGAAGCCCGACATAGGAACCATAATCATGTAATTATATTTACATAACCTCATTTATTAAACGTATAAGTAATAATGCTTGCTATAATTGTATGAAGAGTTCTAGTTAAATGTGTATATAATTTTGTTTTACTTACTATTTTTTAGGCATGTGACAATTTCTCCATTTGGTCACTGCATTAATTGAAATATGTGGTATACATATGGAGGAATGACTGATCAACCTAAATTATTTTTTGGATTCTTGTAGGTTTTCCATGGGAAAAGGCTATAGGAGGCTCAGCGTCAATTTTTTTTTTATGGTTAATACAAATTTATTCTCCATTGTATCTTGTATCTTGTTGAAAAAGGTTAGAGATGTTGGTATTCATGTAGATGGCTTGGTCGTGAAATCATTCCTTTACCTGAAATCTAACCTTTATGTGGAACCTAAACCACATCATAAGTTTAAAGGCTAGCGAGGGAGGATAATGTGGGAGCCTCCATTTAGCGTCGGAGGAATTGGAGGGGTAGTATTAATGACCCTTTTATTTCTTTTATTTTTGCTTTTTAATAATATTTTTTATACTAATGGATTGTTTCTATGTAGGTGTTTTATCCAATCTATGGTCAACTAGTGAAAGGTATTTTCAAAAGAATACTCAAAATATCCAAATATCCAAAAATGGCATGGTCAATAACATTTTAAAATGAATTTTTTTCCTAGTAATGATAATGCTTGCAACCGATAAAATTCGCGGGGATCTAGACAACTTGATTTCATGGAGGGTAGTGAGGTGGTATACATTCTAATATGGGGAACTGTTGTATTGTAACATAACTTTATGTAATGTTACCAAATATAAAAAATAGTTAATTTTTTTTTATGTTAGATCATTAATTAATAATTAGAAACGGTAAAAAATAATTATAAATCCTTGTCCACTCATAAAATAATAATTAGAAATAATAAAAAATAATAAAGAAAAACCCTCTCCACTAATAAAAATAAAATAAAATTAAAGCCACATATATCAATCTTAAACTTAGAACTATCAAGCTCAAAGACGATCAAATTCCTTGAGAAGTAATTTTTTTCTAAAAAAGTACAAATTTTAAGATAAAAGTGAATAGATTATATACCTCTCAATGCTTGATAGATGCAGTTTTAAGATGGATCTATACTCGTCTTTACAACATCTGAAGTTCTTCTTCATGTCAGAATGGGTTATATTTATAGTATTCTTTCTTTAACATGGAAATGGAAGGATTCTATAATACCGGAAATCCTCCTTTCCTATCCTCATCTAGCAATGGAAGAGGGTTGAAACTATGAAAAATATTTCAATTGACGAGCATAACAAAATCACTTAATCCAAGTGAACGTCGCATGAGTGTTATAGCCCTTGTACGACTTACTTTAGTATTGAAGGATTCAATAAATCATAGTGGATTTAGAATTTTAATTTTCCATTGTGTGTAAGTTGAAATAAATTTTCCATGTTGTGAGAGAAAGTTAGAGACTTTCGACTTATGAAACTATTTTATAGCCTATGTGATTGCTTTGTTTCAAAATAATTGATTTTTCATTTTAAATATCCAGTTTTAAGTGTAGTAGATAATAGTCGTGTGTTTGTTTGACTTGAAATAGTGTGTCTTTTATATTGAATCACATTTTATGTTTGTACTATACATTGTTTTGTTATGGTAAGTTTTATATAACATAATTTGTAACTAGTAATTTTAATAAAACTATTTTCTATGTTTGTTTTAAAACTTTAATAGTGTTGGTTTTAGTTGTTATAGTATTATTTGGTTGTTAATATTATTTGTTATAATGTTGATTGGTTATGGTTGATCAATGTTGATCTCTAATGATTTTATAGTCCAAGCATATCCATATTATCTATATTAATTCTTGTTTCACTAAAAATATTTGAAAACTTGTCAAATGGCTTATCGACTTTCTCAATAATGTTTCTTTGCATGAAGGCACTCATTTCACCTACATGAAATTGAAGAATAAGAATGAGATTAGTGTTAGGACTAACTTGAAGAGAGATTTAACTAGATAATGAATTCATAGCCTTATGTTCTTGACATAGAACATGGATAAAACTTAACAATAGCAACTAGGATTGTAAGAAGTAAAAAAATAAAAACTCCTCAAAATTGTGTAAGTCTTGGAGCTATGGAAAAATTTCTATTGTCATTCTTTTTCTTTCTCCTTTATTTTATTTCACTAGTTGAATTCAGCGGTGACACAAATCTAGACTTCAAATCACTAACTATCTATTCTTCCCAAGACCTCTTGTATTAATGTCCATATGTGCAACATACGAATGTTTGAAGGTGAACACATTCATATTTAAGTTGTTTGTTAAATAACGCAAATAACTTTTTGATATGCCTTATGCACAATGAAACAATTTTGGTATTGTATCACATGTAATCATGTTATTGTATCTCCATAAATAGTATAGGCAATTTCACTCAATTTACTTGTTGGTTCACCTAAGACTATACTCAAAATTTGGAGCAATGGCTAGGATTTTGTAATTACACTTCTTAATCTGTATATGGTCATTACATTAATAAATGAAAATGCTATATTTATAGTTTGATGTGTGAATGGTCAACTTTGAGATGATTGGTTAGTTTACATAGTGAAGAGAACATTTCAATAAAAGTGAAATTTCCATGTTTACCCTTTTCTTAATGTTTCAAAATATATTAAAAAATCTGGAAAAAAATATTTATATGATGGTCTACATGGTGATCTACAACCTAGCATCATACAGATGTTTTCCATGCATACATAAATCACTAGTTCGATTTTTTGATGACATAAATCTAGACTTCAATGCACTAAATATATAATAATATTCCCAAGACATCTTGTATTTATGTCCATATGCGCTTGGACTAATGTGTTGGTCATGTAGGTTATGTGAATTCCCTATGATTAGGTATGCATTTTCCTATATCTTTATATTGCGTATGGAAATCCTCTATCATGTGATTTTGTTTTATATAGTTGTTTGGATTGATGGCTTAACCCTCTACCTTGAATAATGCATGATGATTATACTAATCGGGTAATGGCATGATGGGTAGATTAATAGCTTTAAACGGCTCAATGTGGCCTGATAGTCATGTGTATTATGTGTTGTGAGGATTATCCTCCATGATGATAAAGTATATGTACTTATGATGGTTAAATTGTTAATGTAAATATTAGTTCCCTGATTATAACTAATCATCATTAGAGGTTATTGTATTTAGTTTATTATTTCCCTAGGGAGGTAGCTGTAGCATAACAACTCTGGTCCTCTGCAGTTATATGGAAACACTCTCTTTGGGGCATCCTGCTAGTCTAGCGCTAAACCTTCCTTCAATATTTAGCTTGTTCTTTAATTAGCAACATGCAAATTTGGCTCGTTGGCCAAATATTTTCCTCTTACTCATTGAGCAGGTAGTCCTAGTATCTCTTTTGGAAACACATTCATAAACTTACTTAAGACTAGGTATCCTTTTACCTGTGTTTGAGCTTCTTTAAGGAGCAGGTCCAAGACTCACCCTGCATAAAACTTGCATCCATTTTCATACCTTTCTTTAACTGCAAGGAAGGTATCCGCCTTTAAGAAATAGTCTTGTTAAAACCCCTTACCTTCCTAACAATTTTATCCTCAGCCACATGAGTAAAGGTTTTATCAAAACAATCCATTATTAATTTATGCTTTTCCAACTTGTCCAGGTCAAGAATCATATTATACCTGCAACTGCATGTCTACTAAGGTTAATATCAACAACATATGCATGAATCAAAATCTAACAATTTTACAATTCATGATCCACAAGGATTCTAGGATTCTTATTCATTCTAGTCACTGATAGGTAAACATATTCACTTCACATAAACGAATTTACTTCCAATGCATATTTACTTCACAGTAAGCACCCTTATGTTTTCTTTTGGATGTCCAAGTAAACACACCAAGTGTTAACAATAATGTAAGTTCTCATCTGTGCTAGCCAGCACCAAGATAATTAGATTTAAAACAGTCAAATTATACCTTATGGTCTTGTACTTTATCTTTAGCATCCTCATATAACATCAATTACCTTATTTTTAGCTCTGATGGATGATAGAACTAGCCAGTGCTTCCTATGATTTACCTTGGTAAGTTTGGTAGGGATTCATCATCCTTGTGGTGTTGCAACTTAAGGTGGCTCCTATATCACTTAATATAGCAGGGGTGGGATTAGAATTAATACCTTCTCTTCCCCATTTTCCACACCAATTGCATTTCTGCAAGGTACTGAATATATTCTAAGGTTCCCTTAGCAAGATACTTTTAACAGAGCCCCAAGGATATATTTTTCTTTAACAAGGCCCCTAGATAGTTTTCCTAGCGAAGGATGTTAGTACCACATTCTAAATACTTAGTACTTGATAATTAGGCTTGAAGTTAATCTTCAATAAGGCTACTTGAGTCATGCTTAATTAGTTACACAATTAGTACTCACTTTTTAGCAACGATATTTAAAAAAAAACATCACTAAAATATATACAATAATTCCCATCTAGATGAGAACCAAACGGGGCCATAACAACCTATCACTTTTTTGCACAAGGAATAACCCCTCTCAGAACTTATTCAAGGAGCCACTTTCCATCAACCAAAATCATTCATATAGAAACCCTTATGCATTCCTGGTCATCAATTCATAACATCTTAACCTATTTCAGTCCTATCTCCATCCTGTAATGTCCACTCAAGACAACCATACATGCACAGAGCATCTATTTTAGTACAATAATCAAACTCATCAACCCTCATACACCCATTTGAATACATAGATCAGAACCCACCCAATTAAAATACATTCAGGGTACATTAACTAGGATTTCCCAAGCAAAAGAACGATTTTCATTTAGTGTGCTTCAAATGGAACTACTTGTTCTTGTGGCTTTGTTGTACATAACAACTTTGCATTTTCACTAAACATCCCAATGCAATGATTAGAATGAAGCTTCCCATAATTCATCGAAATTATATGTTCCCAAAAGGCTATAGGGTTGAAACCTGTAGCTCTAATACCATATCTAATATACCCATATAACCTGCCAAAATGCATATATAAAACAAATTGCAAATATAAATTCTTTCACATGTATTTTGGCTATAACCTTTCATAAAAAATTAACCTTAGGCTAAAAATAATACAGCGTTAAATTTTCATATGGGAATCCCATTAAGCAGTGAGAAATTCATTTCCACACTGAGACTAAATTTCCAACTTGTGCCTTCCGCCTCTCCGCTGTGGAGCTCGAAAGTCAAAAACCAACTTTTCCTTGGAACTTTAGGCTCCTTTCCTCTTTTCTCCTTCCGCCCTTTCACTGCGGAACTCATAAGTTGGAGAACCAACTTTCCTTTGAGCTCTCAAATCCCTTTTTCTTTCCGTCTTCCTCCCTTTCGCTGTGAAACTCGAAAGTCAGAAAACCAACTTTTCGTTAGAGCTCTCAGCTCCCTTTCGGTTTCTACCTTTCACCCTTCCACTACAGAACTCGAAAGTTGGAAAACAAACTTTTCCTTAGAGATTTCAGCTCCCTTCTGCCTTCTGCCCTTCCACTGTAGAACTCAGAAGTTGGAAAACCAACTTTTTGATACCTTCACTTAACCACTTTCTACCTTCCACCTCCTGCCTCTCCACTGTGGAACTCGGAAGTCAGAAGACCGATAAATGGTGAAGTCATTTATTTGTGTCTTCACCTTCTGCATTTCATATTTTAATTTTCAATTTCCTCTTTCCGCTATGCATATTGTGGATCATAGAAAACTTAATGTTCTCATTACTTTTTCCTTTCTACTTTCATTTTTTCGCTGTGAGGATTGCGGAAGTCTGAACACTCTTAAATTTTCTTCCCACTTTTCGTTGTGCAGATCGTAAATCGCAGAAGTCTTAACCTTATTAAGACTTAACTTTATGTTATTCTTTCCTCTTTCCACTGTGTGGATTGTGGATCGTGGAAGTATTAACATTCTTAAGACTTAACATTGATTTTTCTATTTCCGACTTCCGACTTCCGCCTTTCACAAGTAGATTCCAAAAGTTGGGAAAATACATCTTAAATTCAAGTTAGCCACATTTTTACCTCTAAACCAAACTTTTGGTCTTTTTGAAATTAAGCAAATGCGGTGGAAAACCCGAGCATATTCAGATGAAAAATACAAGAACCTTTAATCACAATAACCCCTATGATAATATATGACAAACTCTCAACACATTTATCTCATTCATAAGTAAATAAGGGATTTTCACACTGTTAAATCTTGCATGGTGAAATAGAAAGTGTAGCAATCTCATTCATAACTATAAGTATTATCCATGAACTTCACCAATCCTGGGATGGTTCAACCCAAAGTAGAACTCAATCCTCCCCACTGAAGAACAAATACACTAGGTTATTAAACTAGGGAAAACATATAGTAATCCAACAAATATTTTCAAAAAATTTTAATACATTAAAGGGCAGCCCCAAACAAGTGACGGTCATTCAAACAGAGTAGGAGTATCCAGTTCCCGAAACTCAATCAAACCCACCAGTTATAATGGGTTGAAAAATAGAGTGGGTGTATTCCAAGCATCCATAACCATCCGCAAAACACCAACAGTACTTCTCCTAGGAGAACTACAAAACACAATATAGGGCATCAACATAGTAGGTGTATCATACCAGTAATACGCTACATAACCAAAGAAATCAAGATCATAAGAATACATGCTCATTTACCCATACTAGGCTTTCATAAACAAAGCTATAATCCTGTTGAAAATATCAACTCTAAATCTCATAGATCTGCAACCATAAGCTTCGGGTTGGAGAGGAAATTGACCCTTGCATTGATCAATTCATCGAAGATTAGAGAATTCCTAAAGGACATGTATCTTTTATAGATCCATTCTTGAGAATGACAAATCTACAGCCGAGAACAAATCCGCTGAATGAAACTCACACCTGCAATAAGCACTGATAACCAAACGTGATCATGGATAAAACACCTTTACGATCAACATCAGACAAGATTCTGAAGAAGATCAACGGGTGTGATTTATTTAGACGATTCAACTGGCGTGGATTAATACAATCATGGTGTGCACGAAATTCTTATCAAATACCCCTTATGGTGTTTTGGGTCCACCGTTGATCCAGATCCGATGGTCCTCAGGGATTTTGCACGTTCAATGAGAAAGGGAGTTAATCAGTGGGGTGTGTGTGAAATTTTAATGCAATTTGGCTTGTTTTCTTTGGATTCCTCTCTTTTTTGAGTGTTATAGGGGACCTAGGTCGAGCTAGATAAACTTAGAGGTTTGGATAAGGTTAGAACTGAATAAACACGTATCATTCTATCTTAAGGACTGCATACAAAGGGCATGGCATCACAAGCATAGAACAAACATGAGAAAAATAGGGCAGAACTGAAGAATGACTAGAGGATACTTAAATGAACACACACTCATGTTTTACAGAAATAATTTCATCAGTAGACATAAGGTATTCACTTTTTGTTACCAAAATAAGCACACATAACAATCACATCTACCGACAGACCTTAGGCTTATCAGTCAAAGGAAATCATGCAGTATGTAAATAACTCTATACACAACAACAATGCACCACTCAAGTTGTCATTTTACTAATCGCAAGGAATAATCATTCTGTCATTGCATGAGTACAACAGTTGATAAACATCTTTAAATTTAAGCTTCTATTTCATCATTTCATTTATATTAAAACACATCTTCAACATGAACAAACATACCCTAAGCTTAATAGGTTTATATAAATAATACTCACAAATGGAACTTGTTGTAAATTGAACCGCAATGAAAAGGGAACAACCACATTCCACCCAACCATAGATTAGGCATGGATTTCTCTGTCCTCAACCATCCCTGAGCTAAACTATGAATTCCAAGAGTGGTGACAGTCAGACTCGGTTCTGGTTCTCTAGTGAGAAATACTTTCCAAACACGAAATGCTCACACAACAAGCAATTCCTTCTTCTAGCATACTCCGCAGGGTCCCTTCCTAGCATATCCTTCTTGATTTTATGCTTTTCGCTTTGTCTAGGTATTTTGCGGCTAACAACCAATTCCTTGGGAATTTCCATTGCCATCACATCTTTGATTCCCCAGGGTGGGTCTAGCGCCCTACTGGCATTCCCACGCCTGTTGTAACTTCCTAAGAGTGACCCTTCACATCCCCCACTCTTCACATGCATAGTTTTGTCATTCAACATGGTTATCCCTATAATTCAGTTTTTTTTATTACAAGCATAATGTTTCAATTACATTTTCCATCCATGGACCGATTGGAATATTCCAGGTACAACAATCACATCAAACAAAAATACTATATCGAGGGATATTACATCATCCCCTCTTACTGCAACACTTTCCACAGTGTTCTTAGTTTTTTTTCGTAGATTCTGGAAACTGCCTCTAATTCCTAAGTACTACTTTCATCTTGTCTAGCCTTGCGCACAACCTTCTTATCTTAGCATGTCTCTGATTACTTGAATTGTTTATTCTATGTGTCCATGTGTCTCTTCTTGGTCTCCAATCGTACAGACAAATATTTTAAATCATTTGATGCAAATTTTACATCCTGGTCAGAAAATTACCCTCTTTGGTACTCCACAAAGTTGGAATACCCCTTTCAAGACGTATCTCTATAATATTAACAACTTCATCAGTTGAATTTACAGGAGTACAAGAGAAACTTTTTTGACTTATTCTACTGTTACCATCATAATTGGATTATGTTGCTTTTCATGTTGATGGAAATCCTGTGCTGAAATCCAAGGTTATTACCACCCAGTTTCCTTCGGGAATGGGAAAACATCAAATATGGGCCAAAGGATTTGCTTCCTGAGGGCTGTTAGTATGTTTTGATAGAAAGGGTGTCCTGCATAAGGAGGTTTGTGCATCTCATTAACAATTAACAATTGCAAACCTGCAACATCATGCATGTATAATCACAAAAACAATCAGCGATAAGGTGCTTAAAAAACCGAATACTTATTGGCATTTTTATCTCAATAGTCAATATTTTCCTCAATGGCATGTTTTTACTCATCTCCCCTACATGCCATACAAGCATGCAGTTCACATGAAAGGTCAATCATAAGAAAATTTCCATCATAAATGTTTCATATCTATTTCATATATCAGTTAACTTTCCCAAGCATAAGGTACTTGTCCTTTGTTTGTCTCATATAGACCAAAACACCTAGTTTTTCCAGTCTCTTACCTGACATGTTTCCTACATCAAATAGTCAATATCAGGGAAAATCAAATCACACGATGCATTTACAATTATGTTTCCTACAAAGCTTAGATTTCGCAATCATGGGGCCAATCCTCATATTACTTGTCTCTGGAGATGGGAATGTCTTAAACCTATTACCTACATTTGCTGCTGCACATAACATGTCATCATAGCACAATTCTAGAACAGAAAATTTTCAAAAGCAAAATTTACAACTATGTGTTGTTCATAATTAAATTTTACCGTCCTTAGAGCATTCTCATAATGTTTGGCCTTTGTGCATGGTAGATTCTATCGTTATTTTATGGGACATTCCCATACTACCTATAATATGCACTTCCAATCAAGCAATTGTAAGTATCCCTATATACCATCCTTTTATCGCAGGAATTGTAATGATCCTCGAAATTGTAGCATGCAGTACTATACAAAATTTCCAAGTATTTTCACCTTATTTATGCAAATAAAGTATACTTCCAATACTAATTATTTCACAATCATGCTTCATTCAATTTTGTACTTTCAACAGAGCATTCAATCAAACATGAGTACCTTTTTCCATGAAATTTTTTTTCCTTGTATTCACAACAATTCATGAAATGATCTCATAACTACGAATAATTCTATCAGTTTAGCCATTAAATAATTTTCCATGGAGTAGTTATATCACAACCATGCATTTAGAAAATGCATCTTGTATTTACCCACACATACCTTGGCCTCAAAGCTCCAAGCGCTCCTTGGATGAATCCTTCTTTCAGAAGTTCTGACATGATTATATATACATGAGGGTCATCTCCTCGTGGAACTACAAGTTCACCTGTAGGCCTCCTCAACCTGTATATATATTATTTAATCAATACTACAGAACCTAACACCTCCTTGGGTGCTCCATGGCAGTTCTTTTCTAGAGCCTAACACCTCTTTTGGTTGCTCACTGGCATCTCTGTCTTACCATGCTCAAGCGCTTCCTTTTCGAACACCATAATACCTAGGGTTACTCTCTTCACAAATCCCTCACTCTTGTGACAGTCCCCTTACGCGCCGTGAATATTTGCAGCAAGAAGACTAACCAAATGTCTTACGCCTGGGCATCCCCAACGATCCATACCGGTGCCACAACCTTCCAGGA
Source organism: Pseudotsuga menziesii (assembly GCA_001517045.1). Classification (NCBI taxonomy): domain Eukaryota; kingdom Viridiplantae; phylum Streptophyta; class Pinopsida; order Pinales; family Pinaceae; genus Pseudotsuga; species Pseudotsuga menziesii. The sequence goes on from LPNX011107950.1 coordinate 68,703, forward strand.
AGCTATATACCGCAAGTACATCCTTCCTTCTTATACAAGTTTATCAACCTATTTCCATTACAAGGTCTGAGTACTTGTAGCTATTCCATTAGTAATAAATCACAATATTCATATCATGGATTGGTATAGCAGCAATATTTCCATCTATCGCTGATATATTGTTTTTAGAATTGGCACTTCTCATACTTACATAGGATGCTCTATACATTATCAATTATCTACTATTGCGCACCATAAATGCAATAGATTAAATTGATAATAACATCTTTCCATCATTTGGTAGTATAAAACAAATCATATTTTTTTTAGATGTTACCTGATAGATTGGTCTCTTACCATGGGTTACACACCCATAACACCAGCCTATTGATCATAGATTTGTTGTCATAGCCTTTCTCTACAAGGCCATTGGACACCTGCACGATATCACCAACAGTTCCAACCATGCTTCTTTTCCCTTGGCTTTGCAATTATTTCCATCAACCATAATATCATGGGCAACAATAATTAACAGTGGTGGTTTAGTGTACATGTAAAACTTCACAAATTGTTTCCACTATGCAATATTATATGCCTGCAAAACCACTTCATCTGCACTATGCCATATCTATTAATCGGCCTACTAGCACACATGCATTAGTACCTATCAATTCTATTGTATTTCAACAATCTTATGCCAAAGTTTATGTTAATGGAATTCTTAAAATACAAATATATTGGCAAGGGAAGAGTTGACTTATAATAGCAGGAAGGATCCCTACATGACAGTTGGTTCAATTTCATGACTTCCCTCAGGAGGTAGCTGCTGCATAGCATCTTTGGTCCTATGCAATTATATGGCAACACTGTCTTTGGGGCATCCTGTAAGTCTAGCGCTAAACCTTCCTTCAGGATTTAGATTGTTCTTTAATTAGCAACATGCAAATTTGGCTCCTTGGCCAAATATTTTCCTCCTGCTCGTTTAGGGGGTAGTCCTGGTATCTCTTCTGGAAGCACATTCATAAACTTACTTAATACTGGGTAGTATTTTACCTGTGTTTGACCTTCTTTAAGGAGCAAGTCCATGACTCACCCTGCATAAAACTTGCAACCTTTTTCATACCTTTCTTTAACTGCAAGGAAGATATCCGCCTTTAATAAACAATCTTGCTAAAACAACTTACCTTCCTAACGATTTTATCCTCAACTACATGAGTAAATGTTTTATAAAAAAAATCCATTATTACTTTATGCTTTGTTAACCTGTCGAGGTCAATAATCATATTATACCTACAACTGCATGTCTACTAAGCTTAATATCAACAACATATGCATGAATAAAAATCTAAGAATGTTAGATTTCATGATTCACAAGGATTCCAGGATTCGTATTCATTGTAGTTACTGATAGGTAAAAATATTCACTTCACAGGAATTAATTTACTTACAATGCATATTTACTTCATAGTAAGCGCCCTTATGTTTTCTTTTGGATGACCAAGTAAACACACCAAGTGTTAACAACACTCTAAGTGCTCATCCAAGCTATCCAGCACCGAGATAATTAGATGTAAAACAATCAAATCATACCTTATGGTCTTGTACTTTATCTTCACCGTCCTTATATAATATCAATTACCTTATGTTTAGCTCTGATGGCTGATAGAACTAGCCAATGCTTCGTATCCTTTACCTTGGTAAGTTGGCGGGGATTCATCATAGTTGTGGTGTTGCAACTTAAGGCGGATCCTGGATCACTTAATCTAGTAGAGATGTGATTAGAATTAATACCTTCTCTTCACCATTTTCCCCACCAGTTGCATTTCCACAAGGTATTAAATATATTCCTAGGTTCCCTTAGCAAGATTCTCTTAACAGGGCCCCAAGGATATATTTTCCTTTAACAAGACCCCTAGATAGCTTTCCTAGTGAAGGATTTTAGTACCACATTCTACATCCTTTGTATGAGATAATTATGCTTGAAGTTAGTCTTCAATAAGGCTACCTCAGACATGCTTAATCAGTTAGACAATTAGTACTCACTTTTTAGTTGCAATATTTAAAAAAAATCGTCAGTAAAATGTACGTGGGTGATTCCATGAAGATGGGTAACACTTTTTGGCCAAATTTGGCGATGAAAACCTGATTTTTTACTCATGTGCTAGATAGAAGCCCTCAAAACGC
>LPNX011107962.1:6352-35498 GCA_001517045.1 Pseudotsuga menziesii
GGGTTTGAGGGAAACAGGCACGGACAGGTCACGGCTTTCTGGCCGACAAAAGCAGTCGGACCACAGGAAATAGGGAAAAAAGCGCAGTCAAATCGCGGGAAAAAAGAAGACAAACGTGATCGGGTCGCAGCTAAGGGGATGAAAGTCACGCTCGGGACGTGGGAAAATGGCCGACAAAAGCAGTCAGATCGCAGCAAACAGGCTGATTAGCCGCGGTCGGATCGCAGGTAACAAACTTGAATCCGTAGGCAGGGCACCGAAAAGGCCTGAAAGACGCGGTCGGGATGCGACTGCAGAGGGAAAAGATGCGGTTTACGGCGGCCAAAAGGGACAGCCGAAGGGAAAAACGGGAAATTATTGCAGAAAACTAAACAATTTTTTGAACTGAAACCAGAAATTCAAACCTAGGGGAGTCGCCAAAACTGTAGCTAGGGTTTTACCCCTAGCTTGTGCGAATGAGCACCTACTAAGGAGAAGGCACTCCTTAGTAGCAGTTCAGTAAATGTAAATTAAAATGCTAAAACAGAAATATAAATTACTCTAAACATGTGCATGAAACAAAAAAACAAGATGTAAAGAGTGGCTTTTGTATTAAGGTTACCTCCAATGTGAAGGTTGGTGAAGCCCTTTGCAGTGATCCAAGAGGGTTGCTCCAAGCTCCAACTTGCTCCTTCTCTTTCTCCAATGGTGGAAATGGGCCAAAAGGGGCTCTCAAGGTGAAAGTAGCTCAAGGGTGAGCTAGGGTTTCAAGACCTACTTTGGCAGAGTAAGGGTGCTTATGATTGTGGATGTGAAATAAGGGGTCTCCATCACCTATTTATAGTTTTTCAGTGGTGGAGTGTTGGCCCATGGTTTTGGAAACCATATGGTTTAGGGCAACTGTATAGGGTTTTTTCCTCCTTTTCCTCATTATTTTATATTTTTTCTTCCCTTTTTAGGCGTTTTTGATGGTTTTATGGCCTTTTGGAGGCATTTTAGGCTTTTTGGAGGCTTTTTAGTGGGATTTTTGCTATTTTAGAGGAATTTTGGATATTTTTGGAGGAAAAAAGGGGTTTTTAAGGGAAATATGGTAGAAAAATGGACAAATGAGCCATGTAGTGGGGTAGATGAGGTAGTGAACACTTTTTGGGTGTTAACAGTTGTGGAGAACAAAGCCAGCTCAGTAGCTCTGTCTGTGTGGTTCTCACCCCACCAAGTTTATCAAGCACCTCATGCCCTCATTCACCACTCCAATGCAGTTCGAAGACAAAACCACTGCATGCAAGAAGCCAACAGCTATTGAAGCTTTTACAGGGGAAAAACATAGTTCATCAATTGTGGCAAATAACAGCCCATGGGCAACCCTGCCCATAGCACACGATCCTTCTTGCAATCGCTGGAGAAATTTACACAGACCAGAAAATGGGAAAAAAGAACATACTCCCAATCTCTACGTGAGGGACAAGGATGCAACCCACAGAACTATTGATGCAATCACAGCCACGACTTAACAATGGAAAATAGAACAATGCGCAGTCTAAAATTGGTGGGAAGTAGATAACAAAACTCTGTGTGAACATGAGGGATTAACACCACAAACTAGCAATTCGTGAGAAAGAAGGAAGGCAAACCCCCAAACAATGAATTGGGGATCTTTTAACTCAGTCCACGTGAAGAAACTGTATAGGCTCACAATCTGGTTAGTAGGCAGACCATCCGCACATCGTGGAGAGTGAAAATAGGCATGGGCATGGTAGTGGTCTTTCTGTCAACAAATTGCTGCCCCAACTAACAATGGAAAACTAAGGTGGTGGTGAGCAAAAGAGAGTGGTGACACATTGAGGGTCTACTACTTGCAAAAACTAGATCTATAAATAGGCTTGTGCCTTTACATTGAGGGTCTACTTCTAACTAACTTATAACCGTTAATGACCTATTGCAACAAAACTTGGTCAAATAATATATAAAATATTCAAAGTGGTTATTCTTCCACCCATCGTGTTGATCTGGCCTTGTGCGGTACCGTGTGAGCTTGCGCAGCTGCCGTGATGCTGCGCAAATCACTTACCAAAACCCATGCCAACAAGAAGAAATGCACTTTTACTATTCTAGAATTATAGCAGAGTTTCCAAAAATTATTCCAGGATGTTTCCAAAGTGCTCCCTAATCCAGTTTTGTCATTTGTTGACTGCTAGGTGCAAGTGGATGCCAACTAGCATAGTAAGGAATCTATGAATTTAGAAATAAGACAAAAATCATTAATTAATGTAAAATATGGGTGACTATGGGTTTGATTATTCTAACACCCACCTCAATACTGACGTTATGAGTAAATATCAGAAAAATATAGGTCCTAGCAATAAATCTTAGTCACCCTTTACATACTGCTTGTCCATACAACCAAGGAAAGAGGCGAAAACCCAGTGGAAAAATCCTCCCTTAAACATGGACACAATACAAAATTTTGGAAATATTTTTATCAATCATTCTTCACCACATGATCAGCAATCTCCAGCAGTGATTTGATATTACTGAAGGTCTTCTCACAAAACAACTTTGTGGATATGTATGCTACTTACTATGAAGATGCACAGTCGAGTAGAGAAACGGCATCATCATGTACAAGCTTCCCGATGTAGTGCATATGGATCTCAATATGATTGGTCTGTTGTATTTGAAATGGATCAGTAGAGATTTGAATGGTGCTTTGATTATCACAATAGATGACAGTGGAAGTCTCTGATTCGATCCCACATTCTCCAAGTATCCCCTTCAACCACAAACATTGAGTAGATGCATTCACAACTCCTCTATACTCCGCCTCTGTAGATGAGAGTGTTATGGCAATCTACTTCTTACTTGACCAGCTGATTGGTCCCTCTGCAAGCATGAAAACATATCCTAAAGTAGACTTTCGATCTGTGTTGTCACCTGCCCAATCACCATCAGTATATCCCACTAGCTCTAAGTCATATTTTTCCTTATAGAAAATCCCATGAGTTCTTGCTCCTTGAAAAACATTTAGGATCCTCTTGGCTGCTCTCCAATGGATCTCATGAGGCTAATCCATGTATATTGAAGCCAAACTAACTACATAATGTAATTCAGGTCGAGTATGTATAAGATAAATCAAACACCCAATCAATTGCCTATACAGTGTATTATTTATCAAGGGAGAAGAACATGCTTCCTCAAGCTTAACTCCAGAAAGGAATGGAGTCTTGCTTGGCTTGCAATATTTCATGTTGAACTTGTTGAGCAGATTTGAAGCATACTTGGACTGATGAACTTTGATTCCATGTTGGTATTGATCAATTTAGAGACCCAATAATTGGCTCAACAATCCCAAATTTGTCATAAAAAAGGCATGGTTCATTTCATCCTTCAAGGAGGAAATATCTTTATTTGAACTTCCTGTTATCAATAGGTCATCCACATATAAAACAATAATAATTAAAGAACCATGTATCAGCTACAAATATATATTCATATCATTATTGCATCGAACAAAATTCTGTGATAGCAAAAATCCACCAATCTTGACATACCAAGCCTTGGGGGATTTCTTTAGCCCATACAATGATTTCTTTAACATGCACACTAAAGATGGATTAGATACAAAACCTTTTGGTTTTTTCATATAAATATCTTCATTCAGATCTCCATTTAGAAAGGAACACTTCACAGCCATGTGATGTACCTCCCATTGCCTTGAAGCTGTAATGGCCAAAGCTATCCTTATGGAGTCCATATTTTCCACTAGTACAAAGGTCTCATTGTAATCAATACCTTGAAATTGTGAGTAGCCCTTAGCTACCAATATTTCCTTATATTTCAAAGGTGGACCATCAACAACAAATTTAGTTTTATAAACTCACTTACACTTTATTAGCTTTCTCCCTAGGGGGAGATCAACTAGTTCCCATGTGTTGGTCTTCTGGAGCGAGCTGTATACATCATTCATTGTCGTTTGCCATATTGGATCATTTGATGCATATTCATATATCTGAGGATCATATTCAACCATTGAATAACACTTCTTAGCAAAGAGTGGATCTTTCACACAAATGGCACTCTCAAACTGAGATCTAGTCCTCCTAGCGTCACTAGGATTCCCAGCTAGTTCCCCAGCTGCATGAATGGTCCGTGCTACCCATTTTCGTCTTATAGGTATGTTAGGATCTGCAATTAAATCATCATTATCAAACATATCATAATCATCAAACTCATTAGTCTCTTCACTTACAATCAGTGGTTGTGGTGATGAAGAGGACTCTCCAACTTCAACTGCTGCTAAAGGCTCTTCTTCAAATCGAACACTTCTTTCAATGAAATATTTGTTATTGCTCAAGTTTATCAGTTTGTACTCTTTTGAATCTTCAGAATACCCAACAAATAGACACTCTTGGATTTGGAGTTGCAAATCCTTCCTCTTTTTAGTTGAAATTCTAGTCCAAGCCTTTGAGCCAAAAATCCTGAAATGGGTCACATCTAGCTTGTGGCCAATCCAATCTTTGAAAGGAGTGATTCCATCAAGTTTCTTATGTGGAACCCTGTTCTGGATATAGGATGCATATTTTATAGCCTCGACCCAAAAATTTGGTGGAAAATTTTTAGCCTCCATCATGCAAGTTTCCATCTCCTTAAGTGATCTATTCTTTCTCTCAGCAACACCATTTTGTTGTGGTGTGTAGGGAATATAATGTTGCATATGGATACCTGCATATTCACAATAATGGATGAACTCATACTTGACATACTCTCCACCATTATCATATCTGAGGATCTTGAGTTTCCTCTCATATTGGTTCTCAACCAAGGCTCGAAACACCTTGAAGAGGTCAAAAACTTCAAACTTGTGCTTTAGGAAGTAGACCCAACAATACCTTGAAAATTCATCTATGTATTAAATTGAGCACATAGATATGTGGACAAACACACAACTCACAAGATAGATCACACAATTTACTCAACAATTGAAGAATGAAACAATACAAAAATGGCTTGCAACTGTGAATGCTTTCATTAATCAAAAAGTAATTAGATAATCAATTACAATGTAATACAATGTCTAAATAGCCACATACAATTCGAATCCACATGAGGAAATTTGAATTGAATAGACTCTACTTGAATGTAGGTAACTAAGACCTTGTCTAAATCATTATCGGAGGACTCAATAGTTAACTGACCTTGTCTAAATCATTATCGGAATTCATCGGAGTTCTAAAAAACAACTCAAGTGTCTAACTCAGTGTTAACTGAGGCTAACTGACTATGGTAGGTGAAAAATGTGCCTCTCCTGCATGCAACAATGAAAACCTAGCGCTAACTGAATGTAGAGGACTAGAACTGAATGTAATTGACTCCTAACTTATTTGACTAGTCACCAACTCAACTCAACTGACCTTGGTTGGTATCGGCACTCCCAGTGGATCCTAAATAGTAGGGATTGGTCTAGGAGGATCCTAAACTGATGCATGCAAGTGCAATCAGTGGTAGTAGGCCTCAATTAGTGTTCCCCACACTTTAGTAACTGAAACATGTGCCCCAATTATGCCAAGTGGACTCAATGGTGCTAGTGACTAAAAATAGACTGGATGGACTCCCGATTTAGACATGACTCCTGATTTAGACATATGACCAAATTGGACAAGGGAGGATTAATAATCCTAACACCCCGCTGAATGCTAACTTGGACAATCTGTGGGCCCTGGTAACTAAGACCATAGGTCACCCATTACATCAAGTAAAGTAAAGTAACTGCTCAATACAAGGAGCTAGGGAAAAAATCACATGGAAAAAAATCCCCCCCCCCTCTAACTAAGCAAACAGAATCAAGATTCAAGTTTGAAAAACTTGAAAATATGTTGCTTCAATCTCTGTGATGTAGTGGAGCAGCATGCATGATGTTTTGTGCATAGGTATCATGGGGCCTGGCATGTAGACTTCTCCTTCTTTTCCCAAAATGATGATGGAAGGAAGGAGGAATGTAACCTTCGTCTCTTACTGGATGAAGAAGTGTATGATCAGCTCTATTCTTCTGAATGTAGTAAGATTGATCACTTGCCATGTAGCATCTTGTAGGGAGTCTATTGCATCTCTATGAAGGAGGAAAGATTGCATGACATAGCACAAGGGTCTTTCCCTTCTAAGTGTCAGATGGGTTTCCAGTCATCTTCCTAGCTTCCAGTTTGGAAGTAGGACTGGATCTAGATCTGAATGACCCCGAATCTCAATCTCATAAACTGATACAACTGGATTTGCAATACTAGTGGAAGCAGCAAAAGAAGTAGATGAAATTATTTTACCTTCCCTTGCAAGTGGCTATTGAGAGTGCAATGGTTCTGAAAATGGCATGAAGTGTGAGAACTCATATTCCTTGGAGGCATGATTTGCAACACCCTTCGCTATGATGTTTCTGGTAGATATATATGTGATCTCCACTTAGTTAGGACCAAATATCACTCACTTTGGAGAGCCAGTATGAGTCATCTGGTATACAGATAACAGGTTTGAAGCTAGGGAGGGAACATAGAGCACATCTTTGAACCTTCCATGTTCAATCTTGATAGAGCCCTTCCCTTTGGTTTGAACTCTATTGTTATTGCCGAGCTGAATACTAGGACCATCAAAAGACTGTAAAGAGGAGAATGATTCTCTAGATGAAACCATATGATTGGAAGCTCCATAATCAATGAGGAAGGCATGTGCTGTTGAGCAGTTGGCCTTCAATGCATGACCTCTTTCGAAGCAATCTTATGTGTCTTTTGTGTGTTTAGCTTTCCTTGCACTAGCAGGTGCAATAATGTTATGTTTCTTCAGAAGAAGATTCATTTCATCAATTTGTCTTCTCATGCAAGAGCTATCTGGATGAAAGACCCTTCCACAGTAGGAACAAAGGGTCTTCCCTTTGCCATTCTTCTTGCTTCTCTTTGAACCTGAAGGATCTTTTGACTACTCTTTCTTCACAGGAGACTCATCTCTTTGCTTTCCTTTATAATTCTCTACCTTACCTCCTATTAAAACCAGTGCTTGATCTTTGGAAGATCGAATGATCCCCATTTGGATCAACTTGTCGTTCTCATGAGTGAGAGATTCAATGAAGCTGTTAAGAGTGGGCATCTTCCATTTTGGAGTAGTGAGCTTCATTGAATGAAAGGTTGACACAAAGATTGAATAGTCTGCACCAAGTTTCGAGAGGATGGTAAGAATAAGTTGATCATCCTCCTTTTCAACCTTGCACAGCTTCAATTCGAACACCAAGCTCTTGAATTTTGTAAATAAGTCATTTAGTGTTTCGAAATTGGATGGATGAAGGGAGATCAACTCATTCTCGAGCTGATAAACTATCAGATCATCCTTCTTATCAAACAATGAAGCAATATTATCCCATACCTCCTTGGGAGTCTTCAATCCTTTGATGCGGAAAAGAATATCTCGAGAGATTGAGAGGCACAAGCATCCATATGCTGCATCAAGCCTATTGAAATATTTTTCTTTGTCATGATTAAGAACCGGCTCTTCCTTTGTATTCATTGTGAGCCTGAAAAGCTATTTGGAGTGAAGCTAAATCTCCATGTCCTCCTTCCACTGATGGTAATTGAAAGGAGTGAGAGGCTCTATCGGAGAGGCCATTTTGAAGAAGATTTAACTATTGTAGTGAATGCAGTGAGGTGAAAGAGTTGCTTGTAGCGAATGCAGTGAGAAGAAATGATAACCTGTAAATCACACAATCAAATAGACAAAATAAGTTTGAATACCTGCACATTTCAGGTTTTCATCACACCCAGCATAATTGATAAAGCAAGCTTGATCAACAATTCCTTAACTTGGGGTATTAAGTGGTAAACCTTTTGCTTCTAGTGCAGAGTAGGAATGGAGCAAATTGCTCAAAAAAATGATCCAACTGGAGATATGAGGAGGAGAGGTGCCTTGTCAGTTGAGGCTCCGGTACCATATTAAATTGATCATATAGATCTGTGGACACACACACAAGTCAAAAGATAGATCACACAATTTACTCAACATGTGAAGAATGAAATGGTGCAAAAATGGCTTGCAACTGTTAATGCTTTCATTAATCAAAAATTAATTAGATAATCAATTACAACGTAATACAATGGCTAAATAGCCACATCCAATTCGAATCCACATGAGGAAATTCGAATTTATTAGACTCTACTTGAATGTAGGTAACTAAGACCTTGTCTAAATCATTATCAGAGTTCATCGGAGTTCTAAAACACAACTCAAGTGTCTAACTTAGTGTTAACTGAGGCTAACTGACTGTGGTAGGTAAGAAATGTGCCTCTTCTGCATGCAACCATGCAGACCCAGTGCTAACTGAATGTAGAGGACTAGAACTGAATGTAACTAACTCCTAACTTAGCTTGACTAGTCACCAACTCAACTCAACTGACCTTGGTTGGTATCGGCACTCCTAGTGGATCCTAAATTGTAGGAATTGGTATAGGAGACTCCTAAACTGATGCATGCAAGTGAAATCAGTGGTAGTAGGCCTCAAATAATGTTTCCCACACTTTAGTAACTGAAACATGTGCCCCAATTAGGCCAAGTGGACCCAATGGTGCTAGTGACTAAAAATGAGTGGATTCTCGATTTAGACATGACTCTTGATTTAGACATATGACCAAATTGGACAAGGGAGGATTAATAATCCTAACACTATGAAGGTAAGTTCATATTTGGCTTGACTCATGGACATATGAGGGAATGGACCAGCATTGTCACCGTGGATTAACTCAAGGGGTGTAGAGGTTCTTTCGTGACTAGCTCTCTCATACTTGTGCTCTGGGTGTTTTCCTAGGATGAAACCTTGGCAAAATCCCTTAGAAAACTTGATCTTTGGTAACCCTATGACCATATATTTGTCACTCAAATATGAAATATACTTGTAGTTAAGATGGCCAAATATCTCATTCCAAAGCTTTATTGCTTCATTAACATGAGTGAGAAGAGAAGAGGGGTTTTAGAAGGGTAGGAAATGGGAAAACTTGTATACCTTCAAACTGTGATCCACAACACCTTTTGCTATGACTTTACCATTTGAAATCTCTGATATGTAAACTTCAATTGGGGGAGAAGATGAATTTCTTTGGATACCCAGTGTGGGTCATATGATACACTGACAAGAGGTTAGCAGCTAGACCTGGGACATACAACACATAATTGAAGGAACCATGGTCAAGATCAATCCTAGCCTTCCCCATACTATTAGTAACAAAGTCATCTCCCAAAAACATTTGCGGACCTTTCGAATTTTCAAGATAGGAGAAAGTATCCCTTGTCGAAACCATATGTCTGGAATCAATGATGAAGCTAGTTGAGATTAAGGTGCTAGAAACCAAGGCATGTACTCTCTCCTTGTCTTCTGAATTTAATCCTCCTTCCTTCTTTCTTGTGCAATCAGGAATGGAGATGTTATTCTTCTCCAAGATTTGGGTCAACATGTAAATTTTCTTTTTCATACAAGATCTCTTAGGATGATATCCCTTACTATAATATGCACACCTGCTCATTTCTCCATTGTTCTTCTTCTTCTATAATTTCTTCTTGGATCCTAAGGGCTCCTCTTGAGACTTTGAATTGTCTCTCTTTTTCTGAGGTGGATTTTTTTATTTCTTCTTTCCTTTCGAATCCACCCTCGAATCTCTATCAACCAAAGCTTGGTCTTTGGAAGGTTTGATGGTTCTCATCATTACAAATTTATCTTTCTCCTGGGTGAGGGATTCCATGAACTCGACAAGCTTAGGAATCTTCCAAGCTCGTGTTGTCAACTTGGTGGCATGGAAGGTCGAAACAAACATTGAATAGCCAGAACCAAGATTCGAGAGTATGGTCAATACTAGTTGGTAATCCTTCTTTTTTATTCCACACTACTTTATGTTGGAATATATTAAACCCACTCATAACTTAGGATAAAATAATTAATCATTATTTGATTAATTATTCACCCACTAGCTTAATCAGTTGGCATCCACTTACACCTTAAAGTCAATACATGCCATATATATCCTATGAAAGATTTATTTCTAATTATGGGTTGATCTTGGCCACCTTTTGACCATCTAGAATTAGTATACAGCACTTTACAGCAGATTCATCTTTATTCTGTTTTTTTCTGCTTTTCTATGGATAAGGTAAAGCTAGTCAAACTAGGAAACTGGGTGCTTTTGTTTCCAACCCATCCTTAATGATGTTTCCTCTATTTTCTACTATTAGCATTTTTTTTCCATCTCCTTGACAACTCACTCATGATTTTTCCAACTCGTGAGTTCCTTGATAGATTTGGGAAGTGCTTTAGCCACCTATGGGGGTTTTCTATATTTTGGTAAGTCAGCCTTTTTGAGCTTTATGAGTTGTCTCCATACAACTCGATTTTCCTATGAGGGATGTACTATTTATGTAGACTATTATTCATCATTATTCAATGGAAGGATACACACCAATATTCATCTCTTCATTCATGTGATTCAATCTCTTTTCTTCTCTCTATTTTTCCTATGTATGCTTGTAAGAATTCTTAGTAACAAGATCTATTTCATGTGCTTCTTCTTAGCATCATTTCTCATAACTTTGATCTATTATTTCTACATGGTATCAGAGCTAAAGGGATCACAACCTTTCCATCTTCTACATGGTATCAAAGAAACAAGGTTGATCAAGTTCTAGAGAGTTGAGGAGCACTTCCAATCTCCTATCCCTCTCTGAAGAAGAGCTTGTCTAGCTTACAATATTTTCTCCTAGTTTGTTTTGCAGGTTGCAGAGAGTTTCTTCTTGAGCACATCAATTCAGCAATATGGATTCTCCTTCATCAATAATTTTTAATCCCTTAAACTACCACGAATGGAAAGCCAAAATCTCCATTCTATTGCACAGTAGAGGATTGTATAGAGTTACTCTAGCTTTGGAGAATGAGCCCAATTCTATGATTGAGAAAGCTAAGTGGCACAATAGGTTGGATGAAGCCTATGGATTTATTTTACTCTCTATTTCTCTTGATATACTCTTTCATCTAGATGGTTTGACCACTCCAAACCAAGTATGGACTCAATTGGAGTCTCTCTTTGGAGTTCAAGATGAGATAATAGCGCATCAATTGGAGATTGAGTTATTCTCACTAAGTCTAAGAAATTTCAAATCTCTTGAGGGTTTCTTCACCAATTTCAAGTTACGTGTTCTAATGCTCAAGAAATGTAGGATTGAGAAAGAATATGATCAATTAATCCTTTCCATTCTTTCAAAATTGGGTCCTAATTAATCAGTTTTTGTGTCTACTTTTCATGCTACTAGGCTTGCTATCCCTAAGTGGAAAATGCCTTCTTTAAATTCTTTTCTTGATTCAATAAAAAAGGAGAAAGATAAATTGATCCATATGGGTGTCCTTAATTCTCCCAAGAGAAAGGATCATGCTCTCTTGGTTCAAGGAAAAAACAATGTCAAATCCAAAGAAAAGAAAATTGTGAAGAAGCCAAAGTCAGAAATTGAAGATGAAGATTCTTATGAAGATTTAATGAAGAAAGTTAAGAAGAAAGGGAGCAAATCCAAGTGTTCTTATTGAAGCAAGATTTTTCATTAAGATAATAATTGTTTCAAGAAGAATATGGACATCATGTCTCATCTTCTTGAGAAGCTCAAGATCGAAGTTCCAGAAGAACCAGAAAAGCCTGTTGATTCCTTAGAACAATGTCAAACTGCGCAGTTCCAAGGTGATATCACTTATGATTTGAGTGCTAGAGTTCTCTACTTTCCTCATGTCTATGATATATATTTAGTCTCTTATATATCAAAATCATAAATATCATATCATTTCTTTTATGATCCTTCTCTCAGCCTACTAGATTCATCTCCCAAAAATTGTGATTTTTCAATAGATATTGACTTGTCTTTGAGCAGCTCTTCCTCACAAGCTTGTATATCTGATTTAGAATAGTGTTTGAAAGCTTATATGCATGTCATGAAACATATCATATCACCATCTATACCACCTACCATACCTCTGAATAATCCTAAGACTATACAAATCGCAAGTTCACTAGTTGATTCCTCATTGGTCTCTTATGCAGTGATATTTATCTTACATGGTTTGAAGTCTTTCCTATATTTTAGTGGCTGGTTATCCATGTCCTTAGTAATATTTGGACTAATATTAAACATGTTTGGATCTATTCTAAACACTTATGGTTCATATCTTATGCCCATCTGTCATTCAGATTTTTACACCTATCAGTTTTCCCCAGTTGCTCATAATTTTCCTAGTCTAGCCCTATATCCTCATGGAGCCACTGAAGCCTTTGTACTTGCTATTCAATATGATAATATTTCTGATATATCATATTTTTATCAGCCTCATATCAGATCTATACAGGTGCTACATCATATTGGAAGATTGGCATGTGATTCACATCACAATTTTGCATCTATTCAGAGAATTAGGTGTGAAATAAATTGTCTTAATTTTTGTACTCCTTGGGAAGGAGTATGCACAGATCTATTTTCCATTTCAGATTATGTTTGAAGATCAGAGTTTGAAAGTAGAAAGAATCATTCATATAATTCTCCTACTTCATCAGATGATGAGATACAAAGAGTCTCTCCTCTTATTTCTTGCAGGTTCTACACTCCAACGCATGATCATGGAGTTCATGATTTCTTCAACTGAGTATTCCATCCAGAAGCAGTTCACTCCACTCATTCAAGTTAATATAAGGATACGTTGAAGAAATATTATTTCAAAATTGTGTTCCTTGTCCTTTCTTGAGGGAGCATTTTCCCCATGTGTTTTTGCCTCTTTCCTCACTTTTCTGGACATAATATTTGTTAAAGGGTGACCATATCCTAGTTGTTGGGCCCTATATGCATCTATATTTTTTTGTCATACCATCATAAATTCAGACTTATAGGGGGCTGTTGGAATATATTAAACCCACTCATAACTTAGGATAAAATAATTAATCATTATTTGATTAATTATTCACCCACTAGCTTAATTAGTTGGCATCCACTTGCACCTTAAAGTCAATACATGCCATCTATATCCTATGAATGATTTATTTCTAATTATGGGTTTATCTTGACCACCTTTTAACCATACAAAATTAGTATATAGCACTTTACAGCAGATTCTGCTTTATTCTTATTTTTTCTGATTTTCTATGGATAAGGTAAAGCTAGTCAAACTAGGAAACTGGGTGCTTTTGTTTCCAACCCATCCTTCATGACTTTTCCTCCATTTTCTAGCATTAGCGTGTTTTTTCCATCTCCTTGACAACTCACTCATTCTTTTTCCAACTCGTGAGGTCCTTGATAGATTTGGGAAGTACTATAGCCACCTATGGGGGTTTGCTATATTTTGGTAAGTCATCCTTTTTTAGCTTTATGAGTTGTCTCCATACAACTCGATTTTCCTGTGAGGGATGTACTATTTATGTATAGTATTATTCATCATTATTCAATGGAAGGATAAACACCAATATTCATCTCTTCATTCATGTGATTCAATCTCTTTTCTTCTCTCTATTTTTCCTATGTATGCTTGTGAGAATTCTTAGTAGTAAGATCTATTTCATGTGCTTCTTCTTAGCATCATTGCTCATAGATTTGATATATTATTTCTACATGGTATCAGATGTACAAGGAGAAAAACCTTGCCATATTATACATGGTATCATAGCAGCAAATTTGATCAAGTTCTACAGAGTTGAGGAGCGCTTTCAGTCTCCTATCCCTCTCTGAAGAAGAGCTTGTCTAGCTTACAAGATTTTCTCCTAATTTGTTTTGCAAGTTGTAGAGAGTTTCTTCTTGAGAACATCAATTTAGAAATATGGATTCTCCTTCATCAATAATTCTTACTCCCTTCAACTAACACGAATGGAAAGACAAAATCTCAATTCTATTGCGTAGTAGAGGATTGTACAGTGTTACTCTAGCTTTGGAGAATGAGCCCAATGCTGTGATTGAGAAAGCTAAGTGGCACAATAGGTTGGATGAAGCCTATGGATTTATTTTCCTCTCTATTTCTCCTAATATACTCTTTCATCTAGATGGTTTGACCACTCCAAACCAAGTATGGACTCAATTTGAGTCTCTCTTTGGAGTTCAAGATGAGCTAAGAGCGCATCAATTGGAGATTGAGTTATTCTCACCAAGTCCAAGCAATTTCAAATCTATTGAGGGTTTCTTCACCAAGTTCAAGTCACTTTTTCTAATGTTCAAGAAATGTGGGATTGAGAAAGAAGATGATCAATTAATCCTTTCCATTCTTTCAAAATTGGTCCTAATTACTCAGTTTTTGTGTCTACTTTTCATGCTACTAGGCTTGTTGTCCCTAAGTGGAAAATGCCTCCTTTAAATTCTTTTCTTGATTCACTAACAAAGGAGAAAGATAATGTGATCCATATGGGTGTCCTTAATTCTCCAAAGAGAAAGGATCAAGCTCTCTTGGTTCAAGGAAAAAATAATGTCAAATCCAAAGAAAAACAAATTGTGAAGAAGCCAAAGTCAGAAATTGAAGATGAAGATTCTTATGAAGATTTAATGAAGAAAGTTAAGAAGAAAGTGAGCATATCCAAGTGTTCTTATTGCAGCAAGGGTTTTCGTTCAGAGAATAAGCATTTCAAGAATAATATGGACATCATGTATCATCTTCTTGAGAAGCTCAAGATCGAAGTTCCAAAAGAACTAGAAAAGCATGTTGATTCCTCAGAACAATGTAAAACTGTGCAGTTCCAAGGTGATATAACTTATGCTTTGAGTGCCAGAGTTATCTCCTTTCCTCATGTCTTTGATATAGATTTAGTATCTGATATATTAGAATCAAAAATATCCGATCCTTTCTTTTATTATCCTTGTCTCAGTCTACTAGATTCATCTCCCAAAAATTGTGATTTTTCACTAGATATTGACTTGTCTTTAAGCAGCTCTTCCTCACAAGATTGTATATATAATTTAGAATATTGTTTGCAGGCTGATATGCATGTCATGACACATATCATACCACCATCCATACCACCTACCATACCTATTAATAATCCTAAGGCTATACAAATCCCAAGTTCACTAGTTGATTCCTCATTGGTCTCTTATGTAGTGATATTTATCTTACATGGTTTGAAGTCTTTCCTATCTTTCAATGGCTGGTTATCTATGTCCTTAGTCATATTTGGACTTATATTAAACATGTTTGGATCTGTTCTAAACACTTATGGTTCAGATCTTATGCCCATCCATCATTCATATTTTTACACCTATCAGTTTTCCCCAGTTGCTCATAATTTTCCTAGTCTAGACCTATATCCTCATGGAGCCACTGAAGCCTTTGTCCTTGCTGTTCCATATGCTAATATTTCTGATATATAATATTTTTATCAGCCTTAGATCATATCTATATAGGTGCTACATCATATTGGAATATTGACATGTGATTCACATCACAATTTTGCAGCTATTCAGGGAATTGGGTGTGAAATAAATTGTCTTAATTTTTGTACTCCTTGGGAAGGAGTATGCACGGAGATATTTTCTATTTCAGATTATGTTTGCAGATCAGAGTTTGACAGCAGCAAGAAGCATTCATATAATGCTCCTACTTCATCAGATGATGAGATACAAGGAGTCTCTTCTTCCTTCTTACAGGTTCTACACTCCACCGCATGATCATGGAGTTCATGATTTCTTCAACAAGTATTCCATCCAGAAGTAGTTCACTCAGCTCATTCAAGTGAAGATAAGGATATGTTGAAGACATATTATTTCAAAATTTTGTGCCTTGTCCTTTCTTGAGGGAAGATTTTCCCCATCTAGTTTTGCCTCTTTCCTCACTTTTCTGGACATAATAATTGTTAAAGGGTGACCATAGCCTTGTTGTTGGACCCTATATTCATCTATAGTTTTTTGTCATACCATCATAAAGTCAAAATTATAGGGGGGTGTTGACATATATTAAACCCACTCATAACTTAGGATAAAATAATTAATCATTATTTGATTAATTATTCACCCACTAGCTTAATTAGTTGGCGTCCACTTGCACCTTAAAGTCAATACATTCCATCTATATCCTAGGAATGATTTATTTCTAATTCTAGGTTGATATTGACCACCTTTTGACCATCCAGAATTAGTATACAACACTTTACAACATATTCTATTTTATTCTTCTTTTTCTGCTTTTTCTTCTTTTCTATGGATAAGGTAAAGCTAGTCAAACTAGGAAACTGGGTGCTTTTGTTTCCAACCCATCCTTCATGAATTTTCCTCCATTTTCTAGGATTAGCATGTTTTTTCCATCCCCTTGAAAACTCACTCATGCTGTTTCCAACTCGTGAGGTCCTTGATAGATTTGGGAAGTGCTTTAGCCACATATGGGGGTTTGCTATATTTTGGTAAGTCATCATTTTTTAGCTTTCTGAGTTTTCTCCATACAACTAGATTTTCCTATGATGGATGCACTATTTATGTACACTATTATTCATCATTATTCAATGGAAGGATACACACCAATATTCATCTCTTCATTCATGTGATTCAATCTCTTTTCTTCTCTCTATTTTTCCTGTGTATGCTTGTGAGAATTCTTAGTAGCAAGATCTATTTCTTGTGCTTCTTCTTAGCATCATTTATCATAGCATTGATCTATTATTTCTACATTTTAACTGCAAAACTGGAGCCTTAAACTTGGAAAAGTAGAGTTGTAATGATTCGAAGCTGCTAGGAGTCAAGGATATCAATTCATTCTCAAGTTGATGTGCTCTCATCTCATATGTCTTTCCAAAAATCTCTTCGAGCTTCTCCCAAACCTCATTAGGTGATGTCAATACATCAAGATGAAAGAGAAGGTCTCTTGAAGTTCTCAAACACAAGAGACCATAGGCCTCATCCCTCCTGTTGTTCCATTTAATTTTCTCTGCAACTACATTTGGCTTTGTCTCAGTTGCCATGGTAACCCTGTAGAGACCTTTCACTTTCAACAATATCTCCATCTCAGCTTTCCATTTGAAGAAATTGAATGGAGTCAAGATGATCATTTGAGATTGGTCCATATCTCAGCAACTATGCCCTCCAATCAGCAGAATGTGCTCACATTTAGTGATGTAAAACCTGCAATAGAAATATGGAAGGATAGAAATAGATCTACAAGGGCTCTAATACCATGTGGAAATTGAACCCAAGAAGTAGAACAATTACACTCACAAAATTGCTAATCAAACATGCAAAATTCACAAAAAATGAGACTGTAATTGGAGAATAACACAATCATGTATTGAATAACTGTACATAATCCAACCTCATCAAGTAATAGGATGTCCAAATATATAATTACCTCGGATATTCAAAATCATAAGGATGCTATTTGAATTGGTAAAAAAGAAGGCTTACCAAAAGTAGTCAAAACCCTCATAGGTGCATAAATCACTTTCCTAATCTATCAAGATGCTCACGAATCGCTTAAATAAGATATGTCAGCTGATAAGTGATGGAAAGATATCATATGCATCCTTTTGGATGGGGGAAAAAAGGGAGGATGGTGAAGGAAAAAAACAAGGCAATTACTCCTAGACTAGATTTTCCTTTTTGCCTTAAAATTGTTATAAAGCAAGGCATCTTTCAGAAAAAGAAGAACTACGCTTTTACTATTTTGGAATTACAAAAGAGTTGCCAAAACTGATTCCATGATGTTTCCAAAGTGCTCCTTAAGAATTTTTTGGCATTTGTTGACTTCTAGGTCCAAGTGAATGCCAACTAGCATAATAAGGAATCTAGGAATTTAGGAATAAGACAAAAATGATTAATTAATGTCAAATATGGGTAACTATGGGTTTCATTATTCTGACATCAAGATATTATAAAACATTGAGGTATCAATCATACACATGAAACATGAATATTTTGGCCAACTGGCTGGGTAAAAACCCCAACTCCGAGGAAAACCCTAAAATAAGATTTTTCATTAAGAAGAGTGCAATTTTAAATACACTAAAAAATTTCTTTTAAACTCTCACAGGAAAAAAATTTCAAATTTGAAACAATAGCAAAATAACTATGAAAATAGAATTTCTCTCAAAATATGTTCCAACCTCGAAATTTGTGCCACAAAACTGTTGTACGGTCTGTTTACTGGAGCTGTACTTTTTTTCCTCAAAAATTGTCTTTTTCATATTATAATTAATGTCGTATAGTCTGCATTTATTGCACTATCACTTTATTGGGAATCGATCTAGTTACATTGGGGTTTGATCCCACATGTGTGGTTGTCATAAATGTTGTTGTATGGCCTACTGAAGACTGCCTAGGGATGTGTGTTGCTCCTCTCTCTTGAAAATCATGCCCACCTTCTCTTGGGAACTCTTCTTAGTCTTAAATATACTTCTTCTCTGATGGTGTGTTTAATTTGTCCTTTCTCTCTCTATTTTATACTTTAAAAAATCATAACATCTACCTTAACCGCCTAATATATGGTTGAGATACATTTAGAAAATATAGGGCCATCATTTAATGCACTCACATTTAATAAATATTTCACTTTAATTATTAATTAAACACTTAAGTGAGACCCATTCTAAAAAGTATGAAACATCAAGTTATTTATATAACATTAACTTGTTACATAAATATGCAAGGACAAAGTCTAAGTACTCTTCATCACACCACACCAAAAATATGAGTGAGGACATTCATAGTTATGTTTCAACACCTTGTAGTGACTGAAAGGAATCCCAAGGTACCACTGTCACTGCCTCAACTCTTAGTATATAATGTTTTGATGTCGATGAGAGTTTAAGAACCATCATAAGACAAGGGTCTTATTTAACGAACTAATATCGTGTTGTAACCAAGTTTGACTGACTGGCCTGAAACAAGATTGGATGATAAGAATGGGTCTCATACTTCCTTTGATCAATGATAAATTGGGGGAAGAGATGACAATATCATACTTCAAGTGTGGATGTAGCGAAGGGAGACAAACTACAAATGAAGATATATTCTAGGGACACAATACTTGAAAGAGTTGTTCCTGACAAAGGCATGATTCCGACGTACCGAGAGACTTCAACATCATCAATCAAAGGTGACCAGGGATTTGTTTCCAAAAGAATTGATTGGTTCATGTGTGTAATTGGAACTGGTAACTATTTGTACATAAATAATAATTGGTGGGCTCCCCATAGTTTTTGGGCATATTGGGGGACCAATTTGATGATGGGTGGGACTCCGACAGGTTTTGGTGGATCGAGGAGTCAATTTGATGATGGGAAGGGTTCCCATCATTTTGAGTGAGTCGGGGAAACTTTTCCAAGATCAAGTGAGGATATTTTCAAATGCGAATACGAGTGCCCCATGAATAAATTCTATGCAAAATGTTCTTGCGGGAATAATTGAATAGAATTGGTTGTATCCGAGAGAGGGGCCCCATTCTTTTATTAACGAAGGTGATGATGAGAATCCTAGAATTGTAGATGGATTACATTCTGATGGGGGAATGGGAGGTTCATGGTGAATTATTCTTCGTAACTGGTGCCGAGGAATTTGCTTATATGGTACTACTTGAGGTACGGGAGTAAATTTCCAACTATGGAATAATTGGATCTAGGCAAGTTACTTGTTGGGGTGGCCAATTCCTTGGACTTGTGGGGGGATTGAAATCATGTGTGTCAATTATGATTAAGGTTTTATGAGGGAAAAAACCCATGGGGTGGATATGGAGTGGTCTTTAGTTTTGACATTGATGGCACATCAAAACTAGGATATTGATGAACGTAAAATGGTGTATAGGTTATAGTTATCAAAGGGAAAGAGAATTGTCAAGAGCCGAGTTATGTGATATTACATGAGGGAGAAATATTGCATTCTTGTTGATGGCAAATTATTTGTGTGTTCTAAGCATCATTATGCACACATGACAAACATACCCAACTGTAGTGAAAGACATGGAAAAGGTATGGACAATGTAGAAGTAAGAACTCAAAACATTGTGTGCCTATGAGGTGCATTGTCATATGCATTAAACTTCCTCAAATACATCCCATTGAAGGGGTTGTTGAGTGTTACCCCCTCTTAATATAGCAAAACATATTCCCCATTGGGGAGGCGTCACTAGATGATGAAGGGATCGGTCCATTTAGGTATGAATTTTCTTGGCCTGAGTTTGAAATATTTCTGATCGTTGAACACTAGAACAAAATCAACCTCACTAAAGGTACATGGGTGGACATGATTTTAGTATTGGGATTTTGTTGGCAGACAACAACCATCTCACCTTTTCTTATCTTATTTTAATCAATAAAATGGTAGACAACATATATCCTTATGAATTCTTGAAAATTTTATAAAGAATTCCTTACATTAGTCTTGGAACATCTAATACATTAGTGAAAATCATTTGCAAGCATATCTTTATGGATTGTTGAGTTACCATTGAAAATTGATTTAGCAATTGCTAAATCAATTTTTCTTCATTAAATTTCGATTATATCGTGTTAATATAATTTTGCAGCTAAGCTAAGTCTTGCATATATGATTTTCAATTTTATCCT
The DNA here is from genome assembly GCA_001517045.1 of Pseudotsuga menziesii. Taxonomy (NCBI): domain Eukaryota; kingdom Viridiplantae; phylum Streptophyta; class Pinopsida; order Pinales; family Pinaceae; genus Pseudotsuga; species Pseudotsuga menziesii. The sequence goes on from LPNX011107962.1 coordinate 26,887, forward strand.
TCTATATAGTTTTCTCATGATTAAATCTCTTAAAATTTCATTAGGATTTCAATAATTTTATTTATAATGATTAGGAAAAATATTAACAACTAACTTCATGTTTTATATATTGTTATTAATTTGTTATATATTAAAACATGAAAGTTATAAAACTATTTCTAATAGTAAGCATTAAAACCCTATGAGAACTATGCTTAAATGAATCACCAAATTTCCATTCAGATCATACCCTAACTATTATGACAAATGTGCAAACCAAAAATATAAGTACAAATCCTAGCTGGGATTTGACACAGGAATCATTGCATCCTTAGACACTTGTTGATCAAAGTATAAGTCGTGTTGTTTCATCACATCCACAAAGATTTTAAAGGAGATTTCCATTTATGATATATCTACAAAATCATGATTTCATTTTCTATGTATCATTATGGTTTCATTATTTGTACCATTTTCCTTGTTTACCATATCTTAGAATGAATTGGGCAACATTTTGGATGCGTTGGTTGTTGAAATTAGGGTTTTTCATAGGAGAAAGGGTTAACCTGGTTCATAGTTTCCATTAACAAACACCCTTACCTTGATAGTCTGCTTGGCATAGCCACAATGGCTCCCTTATGAAAGTTTGAACCGGTTGGTAGCAAATTGCTTGATATTGAACCGTAGGATGCTTAGTTAATCGATAAGGCTAGATGGGGACATTTTTTCAGAAGCTTCAATGGGCATAACGTTGAGGTAACTCATAGATTTTCCTTATCCTTTAATGAAAATGTTTCACAAATTGGGGATTTACAATTGGTTATCTCCAAATAATTCATAACGAAAGAAACAAGGTTACCTAAGACTAAAGAGAAGTGGTTTAAATCAGGTGATATCAACAAATATAACTAGAAACAACTTTTGCTTCCTTTGCCTAAAGGTTTCAATGACAAATTCAGGTTTCCTGCTAAATATCTCAAACCCCAATGGAGGTCATTGCTTCAGTTAATTATCCGGCACATAACCTGTGATGGTCATTTCTCCTCTGTGCATTATTATCATCTAAGGTTGTTGATGGCTTTCAGAAGGTCTGAGTTGAATTTACCTTTCTTTTTGTTAAATAACTTAGAAAAAATGGTGCATACGGTTTAAAGCACCATAGGAAATCAAGACCGAAGTCTCTTTCATCATGGATTGATTAAAATATTAATTCAATATCAATTGTCATTAAATGGCAAAAATTAGGATCAATTTTTTGTTGAGAATGGTTTTGGTCCAACTGAGTTTTGGCCTCCTTTTGTATCTAGATCTCAACAGAAGAGAAGGAAATTCTCTGTTAGTGAAGCCTTAGTATTAAAATCCGATTCAAACCCTAAGGAATTAAGTGATAGTCAACCGACCCTATCAAAATATTTAAGTGTTAACATTATAGAGGGTAATTACATGACATTAGGTTGGAATTCTGTTGTTTTTTATCCTATTCGAAACAATAAAATACCTATCCAAAAGCTTGAGACGTTTGTCATGTCCCAAAAAGCATATTCTATCCTGTTTGATAAACTCAAACCTAAGCAAAGAGATTCAATCTCTGCAACCGCCCATAGATTAACCAGGAGTATGGCCACAATAATAACCCCTGCAACAATCCAACAACAAAAGGAAACGCCATTAGTTGAGATTTTTAGTGAGGATGAAAATATGTTTCCAAGTCATGAAATCAATCAAGATGATGGATATATTGAAAAGAATTGTGAAGAAAATAATCATGTGATGGATTCGCTTAAGAAATGTTTGGATAAGAAATCTCCAGGTATATCTGAGTCAAAACCATCATCTACAGGTAACTCTTCACTTGCTATAAGTAATAAGTGTCTTCGAAAAACATTCAAACAGGACTTTAAAAACATGATATCTTGATTGGAAGCTGAGGTTGAGGAATTGCATGCTAATGCATTAGGCAAGGATGGAGAAATCAAAATGCTTAAAGGTGAGTTATTGGTTAAGGTAAACAGGTGGTAGGATTTGAAGCTAAAGAAAGACAAATATAAAGTTGTTAAAATATCCTTGACTATAACGAGCGAGCGGTTACTCAAACACTCCGAGCAACAAAAGTTTAAAATCATGAAATTGCAGGCTAGATTATCCAAGCAAGAAGAGCTGCTAAATTATAGATTTTGACTTGAAATTTCTCTTGTAATAGTTAAAAATGTTTTGATTTCAACAGGTAATAAGTTACTTTGATTAGCATACCCACAGAATCATACATTCTGTGAGCATGCTTAAATTTAGATAGCGGTTGTTTTATCTTTAATTCAATTTTAAATGAAACTAATGTATTGTTAATTGGTTATTACATGTGGCATTTTCGATGTGTTTTGATTATGGCTGTTGTTAGAGACAAGCAAATCTTACTACTAGGTGTCATACAATTACCCTTGTGATGATTTGGATGACATGTGTCTTTCCTGGATGTATTTTTATTTTGATGTTGTTACTCTCATGAAGATTTTACTACCAGATAATGGAATATTTTATCCTTTCAAAGATCTAGATGCCAGGTGTTTCTCGTGTCTTGCATGGATCCATTTCAGTTTCGTGGATGCTGTTAGTATGAATCTTGTTAGAAGTTGTTAAAACAATTACTCATTGCAATGGTTTAGATGACAAATGCATTCCTTTGAGAAATTTTGGATCAAACAAAACGATTATTAGAATCATTTGTTTTAATTGCTTGACAGTTGTTAGAAACGGTATGTCTATTTTTAGAGATAAGTTGCATGTAATGTTGAGGGTAGTTAATTAGTTTTTTTATATAAGCCAATAGAATCACCTAAAAAATAATTCGAGTAGGACTAAGAAGACTGTGTATTGGAGTTAAGACAAAATCGTGCTACAAGCTTCTGTTGGATTTTCATTTCTCTGCTTTTTGTCAAGCACTTGTTCCAAAACTGGTAACATTTTGAGTTCAGTTTTATGAATACATTAATATATTCTCCATATTAACTTTCTTCTTCTTATTCATTTACAGTGATTATTTGATGTAATTGTGTGAATTTTGATTGAATTACTCAAATCATAGATGCATTTTTGTCTTTGATATAAATATTATATTTGTCATGTTACTTGATTTTCATTAAATAAACTTGATTGTGTGATATTATATATACATTAGCTTATTAATTCATTAATATGCATTTTTACAGGTGTTCGATTATTTAGTTAATCATTTTTGCATTCAAATATTTAAATGTTAAACGTTAATTGTTCTTTGACATTTATGTTTAGGAATAATAAAAAAAATATTATTTATTGTTCTTTTTCATGAAATATTATTAAACCAAAAGTCATTTATAATATTAATTTTGATAGTTTTATTTCAAATAGTATATTATTTACTTTCTATTATTTATACTATCAATATATTGTTAACATAGCTAATAGTTTTCTTTTGGCCAAGATAGGTATTTCTGATTTAGCAATTGTTAAATAGATTTTGCATTATAGTTAGTTATCTTTCATCCATTTAAAAGTTTGTGATAAAATATTTTAAAACAACAAAATAGAGACTCTCCTTGAGAGAGCAAAATATAGATTAGACATAAAATGTTAATTTTGATTTAATAGATGTTAAATAAAAATTTCAAACATAACATTTAGATAATAGATAGTTTTAAATTAGTAGTTTAATTATATTTTAGTTTAGTTGTTAACTTGTTAAATAGTTTTAGGACACACTTTTTCTAAGTTTAAGTGATAGGACTATTTTTAAGAGGGTGAAACTTAGATGGTAACAGGACTACAACCTTCGAGAAACAACTAATCTAAACACATTGAAATATGTAGTAAGCAACTTGTGTGAGTTTATTCTCCTTAGTTGACCTCATACAGAAAATTCGGCCAACAAATGACGCTAGAAGGAGGGCCACATCTTACTTGATTTTACATCTAAAGATTCAATTTTTGTTTGATTTCCATATTTTAGACTGACGTTCAAAGAAAGGATATCATTTATTTCTTCTTTTATTACTATAGGATCTCTTTCACAACAAAATTCGCACTTATAAGTATAGTATTGGATCTTTTTACGCAGATTTGTGAAGGTGATGGAGGAGAAATCGTGGAGGAGAATCTGAAGCTGGACTAAGAGAATATCATTATTTTTTTCTAGAATGCAATTAGATAGCTAACTGTAAAATGAAAGAAAATAGCAAGTAGAGAAAAACTTCATCAAGCCACCGATGCAAGATATTTATATCCAATCAATAGAGAAAGTAGCTGCAAAGATCAAGTAGAAGTTGATATTTTAAAGGAAATTTCAGAATATTGAGGATGATGTTATCTTGCAAAATTGAATCATGTATCGTATTTAAAGCAACAACTTTCAACTGCTTGGGAGACTGAGGCGCTGCACACTTTGTATGGGTCAAATTTTCATGGAGGAGTGGTATACTAAGTTTTCAAATATGATTTTAAAACTCTGTACAAATGTTGTTCGGGTACACAAGGTACTCCCAAAAGACCAAACACCTTGAGCAACCGCTCCACACAAATAGATCACAGATCAACACACCAATGCTTGTCACGTGGTTTAAACCCTTGAGAGGGAAACAGTCCATGGCCCCAACCAAATAGCTACTTGGAGGAATTTATTATGCAAAAGAAAGAAAGTTACATATGAGCTTCTCATAATCGATCAACTAGCCAAGGACCCTCCATGCTCTTTAAATAAAGATCATGGATCAATCAGGTGTTAATCCATGGATCAATGGTAGGTACGATCTAAGAGAAGTTGAATCATTGGATCACTCTATGTCTAGAACATATCGTGACCGTTGGATTAGAATATTTACAAATGCATACTAATGCATACTAAAGAAACACACTTTTACCTAATGGATATATTACGCAAGTTCATCTTAACTAACTCCTAAGTGTCTAAATATCCTAACATCCCTCCTTAAGAACAACTTGGGATAGGATTGAAGGATTTACAAAACACTATTGAAGGAGGCATTAGAGCCTATCCCCCCTTAAGGACACATTCCTGAACTCCTAACATAGACCAAAGTTTAGAAAACTTCGCTTCTATAAGAGACTTGGTGAAGATGTCTGCAACTTGATCATCTGTAGGGAAATAGAGCACTTCAATAACACGATCATGAAAAGGATTTCTGATGAAGTGCATGTGTAGCTCAATGTGTTTGCTGCGCTGATGTAGAACTGGATCTTTGGCAAGCTTGATGGCACTTTGATTGTCGCACCAAAGTGGAGTAGGCTGCTGCTGCTCGAATCCACAATTTGAAAGGATTTGTCATAGCCATAAAGCTTCCTGACTGGCATTAACTACGGCTCGATATTCTGCTTCTGGTGAAGAAAAAGCAAGAGCTTGTTATTTCTTACAAGCCCAAGTGACAGGTCCAGATCCCAGACTAAAAACATAACCTGTAGTAGAATTTCGATCATTAGGATCGTCGACCCATTCTGAATCAGTGAAACCAACCAACAAATGTTTCCCCCCTGTACTGTAATGAATCCCAAACTGAATTGTACCTTGAATATATCGAAGTATTCCTTTTGTTGCTTTCCAATGACTTTCATGAGGATTTTACATATAACGGGAAACATGACCAACGGAAAAGGAAAGGTCAGGACGGGAATGAGTCGAGTATAAAAGACTACCAACAAGCTGACAATACAAGGTGGCATCTACTTAATGGGAAGTACAAGTGGCAAAAAGTTTGACTCTAGATTGGAAGGGAGAAGGGGCTGGTTTACAATCTTCCATGTGGAAGCGACGAAGAAGGTCACAAGCATACTTAGACTGGGAAAGAAAGATTCCTTCTTTGGTTTGCAAGACTTGGAGACCAAGAAAATAATGCAAATGACCTAAGTCTGACATTTCAAAAATTTTCTTAACACTGGATTTCACATGGGATAAAAGTTTAAGGTCACTACCAGTAAGGATAAGATCATCAACATAAAGAACAAGTATGATGAGATGGTTTGCTACTTTCTTGGTATAGACATTGGGGTCAGAATGGCATCTAGTAAAACCAGTGTCAAGGAGAAAGCTATCCATTTTGGCATACCAAGCTCTAGGAGCTTGCTTAAGGCCATATAAGGATTTCTTAAGGAGATAGACAAGGCTAGAGGAATCTTGAACATATCCAAGAGGTTGTTAAATTTCCTCCTGTAAATCACCACGTAAAAATGAAGACTTAACATCCATTTGATGGACTTCCCAGTTATGTAAGGCTGCAAGGGAATGAACAAGGTGGATGGAATTCAATTTTGCAACAGGAACAAAGGTTTCATTGTAGCCAATCCCTTCAACTTGGGAAAACCTTTGGCAACTAACCTTGACTTAAGTCTTTCAACACTTCCATCAGATGCATACTTAGTTCTGTAGACCCATTTACATCTGACAAGTTTTCTTCCTTTTGGAAGAGGAACAAGATCCCAAGTATCATTCTCCATTAAGGAACGATATTCTTCATCCATAGTTGCATCCCAATCTGGATTTCCTGAAGCTTCTGCAAAAGTTTATGGATCATGATTCTCAGAAACTTGAGCCAAAAGAGAAGAGGCTGACTGAAACTGAGAACGTGTTCGACGTTGATCTATAGGATCACTGGTAAGATCACCAGCTGCTTCACATGTTGAACGGACCCATCGAGGAAGCATCGGTGTTGGTGCAATTAGAGGAACATGAGCAGGCAAAGGTGGATTTTCATCCTCACTTTCATCATCAAAAACTAGAGTTGGAAACCTGTCAAGGAAGTTGGAAGAAGAAGAAGGCACAATCGTCGAATCAGGCTTGCAAGCCAAGGATTGCACACCCGCCAAGTTAGGGTCGTAGGCCAAGAGATTTTAATCAAATTTAACATCTCTTCTAATGATTATATCATGTGAATGGGGGTGAAGAATTCTATAACCTTTTACATCTTTAGAATATCCAACAAATATGCACTTTTCACTTTTAGGCTGCAATGCTTTCCGTTTTTCATCTAGAATGTGAGCCCATGCTTCACAACCAAACACATGAAAGTGACTTACATCTGGTTTAATTTTACTCCATGCTTCTTCTAGTGTTATACCTTGTAAAACTTTAGTGGGTGTGCGATTAACTATGTAATTTGCACAATTTATGGCCTCATCCCAATGTTGAAGACTTAGTCCCTTAGATTGGATCATACAATTAGCCATTTCTTTTAAAGTGCGGTTCTTCCGTTCAACTACACCATTTTGTTGTGGTGTATATGGAACAGTGTGTTGTTGTTGGATTACTTGTTCAATGCAAAATGTAGTGAACTTGTTGCTAACATATTCTCCTCCATTGTTAGATATTATTTTAATAATTTGATGACTAGATTTTTTTTCAACAAGGGCCTTGTAGGCAAAGAACATGTTAAATACTTCGCTCTTAAGTTTTAGGGAGTAAACCCAAGTGCGTCTGGAGTAGTCATCAATGAAAGCTAAGAAATATTTGAAACCAGAAAAGGATGCAGATGGAAGAGGGCCACACAAATCACTATGCACAAGCTCCAAGGGAACCGAGGCATGCCAAGAGGCACGTTTGTCAAAACTGTCCCGATGATGTTTTTTGAGTACACAACCGGAACAAACACCATCCTTGCAAGATACCATCGGAAGACCAATCACCATATTGTCTTTACATAGTTGTTGCAATGAGCATTAATTTAAGTGACCAAATCTCTCATGCCAAAGTTCGTTCAAGTTATCACTATGAGCAACAAAAACTGAAGGAAAAGGTGATGACCCAAAGTTGTTAAATTTATACAACCTGGTAATATCATCAACAGTTCTAGTAGTAAGGACATTTTGAGGATTTTAAAATCCTTGATTACAATTTGGTGAGGTGTAAACGTCACATTTTTACCTTCACCTGAAGGAGTAATTTGATAGATTGATAACAAATTGCAGGAAATTTTTGGAACACATAGTACATCACTGAAATGACCATTTTCTACTGGAACTATTCCAAATCCTACAACACTTAGAGATCTATCATCACCAACAAATATTTCCTTGGTGTTACATTCATGCATAGTCGAAAAGATGGTTTGATCCTTAGCCATATGATAAGATGCTCCAGAATCAATGAGCCACTCATTTGAAGTAAAAGAAGAAGATGCAGTGTAAGAGTAACTAGAAACACAAAGTGCATGCCCATGAGAGGTAGATTCTAAAGATGAATCTAGACTTATGTTGTGCTTCTTCATTGTTGCTTGCAAGGCTGCCATCTTCTTGAAACACTTAGATTCATCATGATTATCTTTCCCACAAAAATTGCAATGACGCTCAGTCTTCTTTCCTTTTGTCTTGGATCCTTTGTCATTTTTTAAAGAAGGAGCTGACTGAGAGGGTTTGGGACCCTTGTTGTTTGGCTTATTATTGTGAAAATTATGTTTCTTGGGAGGCTTGGACTTTTCTTTCTGTTGGGACAATAAGGCTTTCCTAAATGTATCTGCATTGTTAATTATTCCAAGATGAATGAGCTTATCTTGCTCTATAATTAAGGAATCACAAAAGGATTCAAGACTAGGCTCTTGATAGCTAGTTGCAGTCAAGGATTCTTTCATGGAGTAGAATGTAGATACAAAAATAGAATA
>LPNX011107962.1:35505-70096 GCA_001517045.1 Pseudotsuga menziesii
ATTATAAATACATTGTTTGTCTTCTTTCTTAATCTTGCATTCTTCACATAAGAGTCTAAGAGTTTTATACTTAGATAAATAGTATTGAATGCATGAAAAATCATTTGATTTTAAGGAAATCAACTCATTCTCAAGTTGATGACCCTGAATTTCATTGTGTTTACCAAACACAGATTCCAACTTTTCTAAAGCTTTATCAGGTTCATCAATTCCAAATATGTGGAATTGCAAATAAGTAGAGATTAACATCCCAATCAATTTACGAGCTTCATCACATCTATTTTCCCATTTAATTTTCTTATCATCATCAATGGGTTATGTTTCTTTCCCCGAGGTTATCCTGAAAAGTCCCCTACTTCGCAGAGCATCCTCCATACGAGATTTCCATGAGAAATAGTTAGAACTTATAAGTATAATATCACAAGGGACGTCCATACTGTAAACTAATGGATGAAAGGACAGAAACTAACTATCTGGATGCAAAGAGGTCGAAAAAATATGTGGTTTTAAAAAAATGGCACTGAAAACTGATTCTGGATGATGAAGTTATGCTTGATCAAAGAAAATGTTGAAGATGTCCCCAATAGTGACGTGGCAGATATTAACTTGACCAACTAAAAAAAGAACCCCCCTCTTCCCAAGATCAACCTTTGACAATCACTTTACAATTAAGTTGTTTTTAGATGAATCGCTTTTGTAGAATAAGTGATGTTCACTTTTACAATAATGTTACTTTAAATAGTGCGGCAATATATTAAAAAACTTAAGTGACTCACTTTTTATTTTATTTTATTTAAGTGAGATGCACTTTTACAATAAAATAACTTGAAAATAGAAATTGCATGCACTAAAAAGTAACTTAATAAGACTTGAACTCAAGACCTATTAAAGTGCACGGCAATATGCTCTTTGCCTTTTTTCCTGCAAATCACAAAAAAAAACGAAAAACAAAAACAAAAAAACTTTTTCCACACATTGGGGTTAGATCTTGGTTAGCATACCCGAAAAGTCTACATTTTCAAGTTTTCTCGATGTTTCTAATTTGTCGTGATCGCATAAGGTGCACGACAAAGAGAATACGTAGCCGAGAAGACAAGAAAAATACTTTCCCTTTCTGTTTCTGATTCGTCGGGACCGCACAAGGTGCACAGCAAAGAGCATATGCAACCAGGGAAGGCAATAGTCCAAGACTAAAACAATAAATATCTAATAATAAAACTGATAAAATATGAAAGATTTAAAAAAAAATTAAACAAATCCGTCACTGTAACATTATACCTTTAGATTTGCCGAAATAAATGTTTCTGGATCAAACGGAAACAGTTTTCGGTGAAACGGAAACAGTTTTCGGTGAAACGAAAACTATTTCCTAATGAAAAAAATGCTCTGGACGCAATGGAACAACTCCCACAAGCCAAAAATGCACAAAAACTCTAAAACCAGAAACCCTTTCAAAGTTTCAGCAACACCGGTTCCAAATCTTGATCAAAACCAAAAGCGACTCTTCATAAACACTCTGATACCATGTTCGGGTATACAGGGTACTCCCAAAAGACCAAACACCTTGAGCAACCGTTTCACACAAATAGATCACAGATCAACACAGCGATGTTTGTCACATGGTTAAAAACCTCGAGAGAAAAATAGTCCACAGCCCCAGCCAAATAGATACTTGGAGCAATTTATTATGCAAAAGAAAGAAAGTTACATATGAGCTTCTCATAATCGATCAACTAGCCAAGGACCCTCCATGCTCTTTAAATAGAGATCATGGACCAATCAGGTGTTAAGCCATGGATCAATGGTAGGTATGACCTAAGAGAAGTTGAACCGTCGAACCACTCTATGTCTAGAACATATCGTGACCGTCGAATTAGAATATTTACAAATGCATACTAATGCATACTAAAGAAACACACTTTTACCTAACGGATATATTACACAAGTTGATCTTAACTAACTCCTATGTGTCTAAATATCATAATATCCTATGTGTCTTCAAGCACAAGTAATTAAATCATTTTTATGTTTTATTTGTCATTTCGTAGATTTGAATAAAACGTTGAAATGTCTTTCCATTGTTTCATTTTTTTTTATTATGATCTTCTTGACTGTGTTTCCGAAGAAATGTAATTGCATTTTTTAACTTGATCCATTTTACTGTCTTTAATTTCAATTTCAATATGCAGAATTTAAATTTGACCTACAATTTATTCGTGATTGCGTTTCACTTGTCTTGCAGTAAATTTTCCATTGGCTTAAATATGTAATAGATAGATAAGGGAATGTTTTCCTAGAATCAATCATTGCAGGTTTAGGATGCAAATTGAAACAAACTTAATTTGAAACTTCACACCTGGGATAGGAAAGAAACTAACTTAGTTTAGTAACTTAATTTAGTATTGCATTCTTCAAATTTTCACCTGTAGGTTAAATTATTATAGTTTTAGCTTGTGTTTGTGTATTTCTTGTGGAAATTGAACCCAAGAGATAGAACAATTACACTCACAAAATTATTAATCAAACATGCAAAATTAATACCAAAGGAGACTGAAATTGGAGCATAACACTAATCTGTATTGAGTAAGTGTACAATAGCCCACCTTGTGAAGTAATAGGCTATTGTAATATATAATTACATGAGAGGTTCGAATGCATAAGGATGACATTCGAAATAGTCAAAAAGCAGGCTTACCAAATCTAATCAAATCCCCCATACGTGCATAAAGCAGTTTCCAAATCTATGAAGATGCTCATGAAATTGCTAAGTCAAGTGGGCAAGCTAAAGAGGGATGGAAAGACAACTCATACATACTTTTATTTGGAGAAAATGAGGGAGGACGATGTGTGCAAAAAAACAAGTCAACTACACCTCGACTAGCTTTTCCTTTTGCCTTAAAACAACTATAAAGCAAGGATAATTTTAGGGGCGAATTTTATTCCAGTGGGCTATTTTTCCATATTTTTTTCCCAAAAAGATTCGTCATTTTTCATTTTTTGAAGCCCGGTTTCACCCAATTTTGATGGGGTAAGTTTTTTTCACCCTAAAAATCGCCAATTTATTATATAAACGATATAAAATACTTGGAAATTAAAATATTTTTTGAAAAATATTGCCAATCATTTTATAGTTGGCGTTTTAAGAATTGGTAATATTCAGCAACATTTATACACTTTTAAATAAGTATGGTTCCGTAAAATCATCCCTGCTATAAAGCAAGGCAGTTTTTTAGAAAAAACAGATATACACTTTAAAGAATCTGGAATAAAGCAAACATGCTAAAATTGGTTTCCAGAATGTTTCCCAAGCACTCCATGACTCAGTTTTAGCAAGTGTTGACTTTTAGGACATGTAGAAGGCAAGTAGCATAGAATGGAATCTAGGAATCTAGGTAATAAGACAAAAATAATTAAATTAATTTCTAATGTAGGTAACTATGGGTTGATTATTCTAACATTTCTCATATTTTATATCTGCATTCTTGGCTCATTTTGTACTGAGTCTGATTCTGCATCTCAATCTGAATCTACAGATATTTTCAGGTGCAATTTCTTCAGGTCTTTCATGGGACATTTCCAAGGAAAAATCATGTGAATTTGTATATTTGTAAATAGTTTGCATACATTCATTTCAGGATTAGTTATTAGTATTTGTTTTATTGTGGATTAATTTATATTAATTTTAAGTTTTATTCTTGATTGATTAGATTGGTTTGTTTTTATTTAGTTTAGGGTATATTTAAGCTACTCATCCAACAAATCTGTAAAGCCCCTCGAGATCATCTAATTTAAATGACTGGGGGTCTTTAATACCTTTGGATTGGGTCGATTTCCCTTTGTTGGCCATTGTACAGTTTTTAGGGCCAACAAGACCTTGACAATACCATTCTCCTATGGATGTTAAGGTGTACTCTTTCTATGGTGTATCTGAAATTTCTTTGTAAGAGATTCAATTGTTTTATTGAAAAAATGTGTGCCTTGGTCACTTAGCAGAACTCTGGTACATCCAAACCTGGTCACCACATTCTCAAACAAAAATGCATGTAATGCTACATGCCATCCCATCTAGTTAAATAATCAATCATAGGGATTATATATATTGAACATGTTCTCCTATCTAGTGAGTTAATGGGTCCCACAAAGTCTTCATCCCACTTATCAAACTCCTGTATTGTTACCTATGGAACCAAATGCATCTCATCGCATTTGGAATTTTTTCTCGTTCGCTGACAAGTGTCACAATTCTTACAATGTTCAGATGCATCACAATGTATTGTAGGCCACCACAAGCCAAGTCACGGTATTGTTTTCCTATTTTCTTTCTCTACATACTGGCATCCTGCCACCACCTCATGAGATTCTTCTACAATCATAGGTCACTCATGCTCTAATACATGACAATGTAAAATCTCATCCATCCCCATTTTGTACAACTAGCGAGCTATTAACTAGAAATCATCATATTTTACAATTAATTGTTTCTTTTGGACTATGTTGTAGCCATCTGGTGCCTTTCCCATCGTCAAAAAATGGATAATATCTTCATAATAATCATCAACCATCTTCACTACAAATATTTGTGCATCTAACAAGTTATAATCTAGGTTGGTCATCTCTTCCCTTGTCTCCAACTGCAATAAGTGATTAGGTCCAACATTCAATCTCCCTAGATTAACAATGATCTCAAAATATAACTCTTGGAAAAGAAGGAACCAATGGCATATTTCCCACCCCCCAACATTGGCTTATTAACAAGATATTTAAGTGCATAATGATCTGTAAACATCTTAAAATGGCCACCCAATATATAATGTTGAAATTCAGTAATGCATAAACCATAGCAAGACCTTCTCTCTTGGATGTATTATAGTTATTTTCAGAATTTGATATCTTCCTATTGGAAAATGCAATCAAATGGTCACTAGATCCCTCACCTGGTTGTGCCAACATCGCACCAAGAGAAACAGATGATGCATCTACATGAACATGAATTCTTTCCTCCAATCTGGAAAATATAGAATGGGTGTCGAGTCCATAATTTATTTAAGTGTGTTGAGGCTTTTCTAACATTCGTCATTCCACTGGAACTTTACATCTTTCTTCAATATCTTTTCCATCAGGGCAGTGATTCCATCATAACGTCGGATGAACTTATGATAATAGCCTGTATACACCAATTTGTTTCTCAACTGCCTAACTGATGTGGGTGGAGAAAATTCGACAATAATAGAAATATTCGCCAAATCCATCAATATCCCTTCCTTGATAACAAGGTGACCCAACAAGATGCCAAGAGGTGCACAAAATATGCACTTTTTCAAGTTTAAAGAAATTTGAAATTATCTGCTACACTCTAAAATCAACCATATACTTTCAATATAGTTTTTAATCAACTCGTATATCGTCCAGTAATCAAAATAAACTTCTATGAACTTATGAATAAATTCTTTAAATGTAGCAACCATTATCCTAGAAAATATAGAAGGGGAATTCTTAAGGCTGAAGGGCATTACCGTGTATTGAAAGCAGCATCATTATGTCACAAAGGTAGTCTTATGTCAATATTCTTTCACGATCTGATATGATGGTATCCAAAAAATCCATTAGTAAAAGAGTATACCTCTTTCCCTCCAACGCTCTCAAACACCTCATCTGTAAAAGGTGCGGGAAAGGGATCATTCAAGAAAGCACCATTTAATTTCCGTGGATTAACACAAATACAAACTTCCCCAGTTTTCTTGTCCCGAATGACCATAGAACCGATCCATTTTAATTCTTTGATAGGTTCAATAATTCATGCATCCAACATCCTATCGAGCTTTTCTTTCACCTTTTCTTCATACCTTGGGTTCAATCAATAAGGTATATACTTTATTGGCTTAGCATCCAATTTTAATGGAATATTCATCTCGCCCAAGTCTCCAACAATTCCCTTCATATCAGATAATTTTTTCTAGAACAGATCTTGAAATTCATGTAGCAAGTCGGTAATTTTCTCGATAGTCTCATCATCCCAATAATCGCCAATATTTGCAAACTTTGAATTTTTAGGGGAACCAATATTTACCTTTTTAATATTTAATAACTTCAAGAACTTGTCGGATGATATGCCGGGTCCCTCCAATGCTCGGCTTGTTTAATTTTGTGAAGTTGGATCCTCAGGCTTGAATGAAATCAAATGTGAAAGAAAATTGCAGAAGAGAGAGAAGCAATACAACAAACTCTGATCAATAATTCATGGAAAATTAAACACACATGAGACCAATAGATGCAAGAATAAAATCACATCCATTAAGCAGTATATAATATTTAATACAATGGTGTTACAAATAAGTGAATTTGAATTCCTAAGATAGGATCTGAATCTACCAACCTGGACTGACTCCGGAGCTAACTTGGTGTGGGAAAATCACCACTATATATCACTAATGAAATTATGGATCACTAAATCAGTTCACAACCAGATAATTGATGTAGGTACGTGGGAAAATGTGCCCTGCCTCCCTTAAATCATGCAAACCGATGCTAGGATTACTGGGAGAACTAACTGATGGGAATCGAAGCATAACTGAATATAACTGAACACCGACTAGGGTCAACTACTGGAGACTATTGGTGGCCCTCAGAGTGGGCTCCTAAATTATAGGTATTGGTCTCTACAGCCCCTAAACTCATGTAGACATGTGTATTGGGTTGTAGGTGATCCCCAGGTGAGTCCCCCATGCACTAGTGAAATGGCAATGACCTCCTAAGCTAGGATAAATACAAATAAACTATGGTAGTCAAGGGAGGATTAATTTATAGCCCTAACACCCCTCTTAATCCTAACTTGGATAACATGGGCCCTGAAAACTAAGACCAAATGTCACACATACAATCTAAATGTAAAAATGACTGCTTAACAAACCAAGGAAATGGGGAAACCCTCATGGGAAACCCCCCCCCCCCCTTAAAATAAGCAGGAAAAACCAGGATCAAGATTTCATACTAAGAGAAAAAAATTATTCTTGAGTAAAAACTTGTGAAATTTTTTATGCAATATACATATTTATGGAGCATGTTAGAATAATCAACCCACAGTTACCCATATTTTACATTAATTAAATCATTTTTGTCTTATTCCTAGATTCCTAGATTCCCTTTCTATGCTACTTGACTTCTACATGTTCCTAGAAGTCAATACTTTCTAAACTGGCTCATGGAGCACTTTGGAATCATCCTAGAAACATATTTAGAATGTCTGCTTTATTCCTGGTTCCTTAAAGCGCATATTTGCTTTTTCTAAAAGCTGCCTTTCTTTACAGCAGTTTTAAGGCATAAAGGAAAAGCTAGTCTAGGGGAACTTGCCTTGTTTTTTGACCACATCATCCTCCTTCCTTTTCTCCAAACAAAATCATGAATGAGTTGTATTTCCACCACTTATTATCTTTTCCACTTTCTTTAGCTAATTCATGAGGATCTTCATGGATTTGGAAAGTCCTTTTTGCACCTATGGGGGATTTGATTTGATTTAGTAAGCCTGCTTTTTGACCAATTCGAATAGCAACCTAGTGCTTTTGAATCTCTCATATAATTATATATTTGAGAATCCTATTACTTTATATGGTTGGCTTATGTACACTTATTCAATACAGGATTAATTTATGCTCCAATTTCAGTCTCCTTTTGTGTGAATTTTGCATGTTTGATTAGCAATTTTGTGAGTGTAATTGATCTATCTCTTGGGTTCAATTTCTACATGGTATCAAAGCCTTTGTAGATTGATTTATATCCTTCCAAATTGTTATTGCAAGTTCGATATCACTGACTAGGAATGCATTCTGTTGACTCAAGGGCACAAGAGCTGAGATATGGACCAATCTCAAAGGATCATCTTGACTCCATTCAATTTCTTGGAATGGAAAGATGAGATGGAGATATTGTTAAAAGAAAAAGGTCTCTACAGGGTTACCATGGCTACTGAGGCAGAGCCCAATGCAGCTGTAGAGAAAATCAAATGGCACAACAAGAGGGATGAGGCCTATGGTCTTTTGTGTTTGAGTATTTCAAGAGACCTCATCTTTCATCTTGATTCATTGACATCTCCTAATGAGGTGTGGGAGAAGCCTTGAACAGATTTTTGGAAAGACAAATGAGATGAGAGGACATCAAATCGAGTATGAATTTATCTCCTTGAGTCCCGGTAGCTTCGAGACATTGCAACTCTATTTTACCAAGTTTAAGGCCCTTGGTTTACAATTAAAACAATTTGGGATTGAAAATAAGGAGGAGCAACTAGTTTTGAACATTCTCTCAAATCTTGGTCCTGACTATTCAGTGTTTGTTTTGACCTTCTATGCCACTAAATTGCAACTCGAACCTGGAAGATGCCTAATCTTGTTGAGTTCATGGAATCCCTCACTCAAGAGAAAGATAAATTGGTGATGATGGGAACCATCAAACCTCCAAAGACCAAGATTTGGTTGCTGGAGATTAGAAGGTTGATTCAAAAAGCAAGAAAAAGGATAAAAAGCCACCTCAGAAAAAGAGAGACAAGGTAAAGTCTCAAGAGGAGTCCTCAGGCTCCAAGAAGAACCCCCAAAAGAAGAAGGACAAAGAGAAAGTACGCATACTACAGTAAGGGCTATCATCCTGAGAGCTCTTGTATGAAAAAACAAATCGTCATGTTGACCCAACTCCTAGAGAATAACAACATCTCCCTTCCTGATTGTTCAAAGAAGAGGGAAGGAGGATCAAATTTAGAAGACAGGGAGAGAGTACATGCCTTGGTTTCTAGCACCTCAAGCTCACCTAGATTCATCATTGATTTTGGAGCTTCCAAACATATGGTTTTGACAAGGGATATCTTTTCCTCTCTTGACATGTCGAAAGGTCCACCAATATTTTTGGGAGATAACTCTCTCACTGACAGTATGGGAAAGGGTAGGATTGATCTTGACCATGGTAATTTCAATAATGTGTTGTATGTTTCAGGTCTTTTCTCTAATCTCTTGTCAGTGTATCAGATGACTCACACTGGGTCTCCAATCAAAGTCATCTTCTCCCCCAATGAAGTTGAAATCACAGAGATTTCGAATGGTAAAGTCATAGAAAAAGGTGTTGTTGATCACACTTCGAAGGTATACAAATTTTCCCATTTTATACCCTACTCAAACCCCTCTTCTCTTCTTACTCATGCTAATGAAGAAAGCAAGCTTTGGCATGAAATATTTGTCCATCTAAACTACAAGTATCTTTTTGATTTGACTGACAAAGACATGGTCATAGGGTTACCAAAGATCAAGTTTTCTAAGGGAGTCTGTCAAGGTTCTATCCTAGGAAAACACCCAAAGCACAAGTATGAGAGAGCTAATCATGAGAGAACCTCTGCACCTCTTGAGTTGATCCACAGTGACATTTCTGGTCCATTCCCTCATATGTCCATGATTCAAGCCAGATATGCACTCGCCTTCATAGATGAATTTTTCAGGTATTGTTGGGTTTACTTCCTAAAGCATAAGTCTGAAGTTTTTGACCTCTTGAAAGTCTTTAGAGCCTTGGTTGCAAACTAGTCTGGGAGGAAACTCAAGATCCTCATATTTGACAATGGTGGTGAGTATGTCAAGTCTGAGTTCATCCAGTATTGCAAAGATGCAGGTATCGAGATGCAAAATTCTATTCCTTACACACTACAGCAAAATGGTGTTGCTAAGAGAAAAAACAGATCGTTGAAGGAGATGGAAACTTGCATGATGGAGGCTAAAAATTTGCCACCAAAGTTTTGGACCAAGGCTATAAACTGTGCATCTTATATCAAGAATAGGGTTCCACATAAGCAGCTTGATGATATGACTCCTTTCGAAGCTTGGAGTGGGCACAAGCCAGATGTGACCCATTTTAGGATTTTTGGCTTAAAGGATTGGGCTAGAATTCCAACTAAAAAGATGAAGTCTTTGCAACCCCAAATCCAAGACTGTCTATTTGTTGGGTATTTTGAAGATTCAAAAGGGTACAATCTAGTCAACTTGAGCGCTAACAAATCTTTCATTGAAAGAAGTGTTCAGTTCGAAGAAGAGCCTTTAGGAGCAGTTGAAGTTGGAGAGTCCTCTTAACCACCAAAACCATTGATTGTAAGTGAAGAGACTAATGAGTTTGTTGATTCTGATATGTTTGATAATGATGAATTAATTGCACATCCTAACATCCCTACAAGACCAAATTGGGCAGCAAGGACCATTCATGCAGTTGGGGAACTAGCTAAAAATCCTAATGACACTAGGAGGACTAGATCTCAATTTGAGAGTGTCCTTTGTGTTAAAGATCCACTCTTTGCTGAGAAGTTTTATTTAACAATAGTTTCTGATCCAAAAACGTATGAAGATGCAGCACTTTATCCAAGATGGAAAACATCCATGAAAGAAGAATTCAGCTCGCTCCAGAAGAACAACACATGGGAACTGTTTGATCTTCCCCCAGGGAAAAAGCTAGTGAAGTGTAAGTGGGTCTTTAAAACTAAGTTTGCTACTGATGGTTCACCTTTGAAAATAAGGAAATATTGGTAGCCAAGGGCTACTCTCAGGTACATGGTATTGATTACAATGAGACCTTTTCACCAGTGGCAAAGATGGACTCCATAAGGCTTGCTCTAGCCATTGCAGCTTCAAAGCAATGGGAGCTACATCACATGGATGTAAAGTGTGCCTTTATGAATGGAGATCTGAATGAAGAGATTTATATGCAGCAACCAGAAAGTTTTGTATCTAATCCATCTTTAGTGTGCAGATTAAAAAAATCATTGTATGGGCTCAAGCAAGCCCCCGGGGCTTGGTATGCTAAGATTGATGGCTTTTTGTTGTCACTGAGTTTTGTTCGATGCAAGTACGATCCTAATGTCTATTTGAAGCTGATTCATGGTTCTTTAATGATTATTGTTCTCTATGTGGATGGACTACTGATTATAGGAAGTTCAAAGAAAGAGATTGCCTCCTTGAAGGATGCAATGAACCATGCATTTTCTATGATAGATTTGGGATTGTTGAGCCAATTTTTGGGTCTCGAAATTGCTCAATCACAACATGGAATCAAGGTTCATCAGTCAAAGTATGCTTCATATTTTCTCACCAATTTCATCATGAAATATTGCAAGCCAAGCAAGACTCCATTCCTTTTAGGAGTTAAGCTTGAAGAAGCAGGTTCTTCTCCTATGGTAAATAATACACTGTATAGGCAATTGATTGGGTGTTTCCTTTATCTTACACATACTCGACCTGACTTATCTTATGCAGTTAGTGTGGCTTCAAGATACATGGATCAGCTTGATGAAATCCATTGGAGAGCATCCAAGAGGATCCTAAACTTTGTTCAGGGAACAAGGACTCATGGGATTTTCTACAAAGAAAAATCTGACTTAGAGCTAGTTGGATTTACTGACAGTGATTGGGAAGGTGACAACACAGTTCAAAATTCTACCTTAGGATATGTGTTCATGCTTGTAGAAGGACCAATTAGCTGGTCAAGTAAGAATCAGAGTGCCATAGCACTCTCATCTACAGAGGCCGAGTATAGAGGAGTTGTAAATGCGGCTACTCAATGTTTATGGTTGCAGGGGATACTTGGAGAATGTGGTTTCGAATCAGAGTTTTCAACATTCATATATTATGACAATCAAAGCACCATTCAAATATCCACTGATCCAGTTCAAAGACAAAGAATCAAGCACATTGAGATCCATATGCACTATATCAAGGAGCTTGTGCATAATGGTATCATTGCTCTACTCTACTGCGCATCTTCAGAACAAGTAGCAGATATATTCACCAAAGTAATATGTGAGAAGACCTTTAGTTATCTCAAATCACTTCTGGGGATTGATGATCATGTGGTGAAGAATGATTGATAACAAGATTTCCAAAATTTTGTTTCCTATCCATGTTTAAGGGAGGATTTTTCCACTGGGTTTTGTTTCTCTTTCCTTGGTTGTATGGACATGCAGTATGTAAAAGGGTGACTAAACCTTATTTCTAGGCCCTAAAATTTTCTGATATTTACTCATAAAGTTAGGATTAAGGGGGGGTGTTAGAATAATCAACCCATAGTTACCCATATTTGACATTAATTAAATCATTTTTGTCTTATTCCTAGATTCCTAGATTCCCTCTCTATGTTAGTTGACTTCTACATGTTCCTAGATGTCAATACTTGCTAAACTGGGTCATGGAGCACTTTGGAATCATCCTAGAAACATAATTATAATGTCTTCTTTATTCCTGGATCTTTAAAGCGAATATCTACTTTTTTTGAAAGTTGCCTTGCTTTACAACAGTTTTAAGGCATAAAGGAAAAGCTAGTCCGGGGGAACTTGCCTTGTTTTTTGACCACATCATCCTCCTTCCTTTTCTCCAAAAAAAAGCATGAATTAGTTGTCTTTCCAACACTTATTAGCTTTCCCACTTTCTTTATCTAATTCGTGACGATATTCATAGATTTGGAAAGTCCTTTTTGCACCTATGGGGGATTTGATTTGATTTAGTAAACCTGCTTTTTGACCAATTCGAATAGAAACCTAGTGCTTTCGAATATATCATGCAATTATATATTTGAGGAGTCTATTAATTCATTTGGTTGGATTATGTACACTTATTCAAAACATGATTAAGTTATGCTCCAATTTCAGTCTCCTTTTGTCTGAATTTTGCATGTTTGATTAGCAATTTTGTGAGTGTAATTGATCTATCACTTGGGTTCAATTTCCAAAATACATTCATGCGAAATAAACACATTCATCATCTACTCAATGACACTGTATGTGGAAACCCATCCAGGAAAAACCACAAAGGTACTCTTCATTTGGCGTGATAAAGATATGGCATCTTTTTCATGTGCACTCAGTTGCAGAATCTGTTCTAGATATTCTTCTCTTATCTATACAGACTCCTCTCTCCTCTCATTCTCTATAGTCTTATGTCATTCGATCTTCTTCTACTTTAATCATGGATTGACTAACTATTCTCTTCGATTATACTTTTTATTCGCACACAACCTGGATCAACTAACTCTTATCTTTGAATCTACTTTTGATCTGCACACATCCTGGATCGACTAACTCTTCTTAAAACCACAACTGACTAACTATGAACTAAGCAAATAAGAAAGTAAGTAACAGGTGAGGAGGTAAGTAACCCACATACAGCTTGGGTTCTTACTTTTATAGACTCTTTACATGTCACATTCAATCTACTGCATTCAGTTTCCCAACATGTTGTCATTCATATTCTAGTTATACTTGTTAGTAGGCATTATCGTCCCAAAATACAAAGTTTTTTTTATTCCTTAAAGCACATGTGACTCTATCCTACTTCGTACCCATGATCTCTCGAATTGTCCTTTTCGATCGTTGCACTGCTACACACCTTTTTATATCATGGTTCGATCGTTGCACTGCTGCACACCTTTTTATATCATGAATCCTTCCATCATGGCTCATCTTGTTGCATCCTTTCCTTGTGTCGGGGATTATCTTCTATCATGACTTCTTCTCCTATCATGGCTTCTTCCCCTATATTAGATCTTTCTTAATTTTCTTCTTTTGTCTTCCTCCATTGCAACCTCCTCTGTAGCTACTTCTTCTACCTTGTTCTTCCTTCCACAACTGCTTTCGTCACATTTTCTCCTCCTCCTTCATCTACTTCTGTCTCAGATTCTTCTCCTTGTAACCAGACTCTTTATCTTCCAAGAAAAATTCTAACTGAATTCTTCCTATCTTTTCCTAGGGCCAACAAGCCCCCAACACTCAATTGTGACTCATCCCGAGCCACGCTATGCTATTCCACAACTTCCGCATTTGTGACGACTTTGCTTTGAAAATATTGAAATATTTTCACTATCTCTTATGTCTATCATCGCACGTCCTCTTCTTCCTCTTGCAATAGTTTGACAAGTTTGAAACTGATGTGTTCCAACATTACGAGTCCTACAGCCTATGTTTCTCGTCGCACCTTCTAATTTACAGGATGAATGATGCATGTAATTCCTTCTGGTTCAGCCTACAACTTAGTGGCTTTGTCAGTTGTTTGTTATTGTTGAGTTTGTAGCACTGCAACTTCTTGTTGGTGTTTTCTTCATTTTCAGCCTTATCCATTTTCTCTTCTAAGGGTAAGTTATTCATTTCATTCTTCAGTTGAGTTGATTATGTCTCAGCAGTGCGCAGCTCCTCTGCGACTTTCTCCAATTCCACATCTTTGATCAATGCTTCCAAAGTCTGAGAATCTTAGCTGACAACCTTGGAACACAATGCCTCTACTTCTTCTATCTTCTTCGTAGCCTCTGTCATTGCTTTTCTTCTTTATTCTAACACCTCCAGGGGTGTCCTAGGTTTCACATGCACCTCTAACTTTGCGACCTTTTTACGAAGGTTGTCTATGATCTTGCCAAGTCGAATGACCTTGGACGCTACGAACATTTTCTTTTTTATGCTTGCATGTGCAAAACTGGTACAAGCAAGTGCTACATCATTTTATAGTTTGTGCTTATTATCTTCCCATGTCTTCGTATTTTGTTTCACTTCCTTTATTATTTTCTTCATTTTTCTAACAGTCGTATTTGCTACTTTCTCCTGCTTAATCAATGCACCTTCTATTACCTTCATTTCCGCGAGTGCGGCATTCTGCATTGCATACACTTCATATAGCAGCATCAGTGAGAAATCAATGGTCACATGGCCCAATTTCTTGGCTATAGCATTCAATTTTGGTGTTCCCGGGTCGAGTACTTCACCCACCACTTGAGTTCTTATTGGTAGAATTGGAATTGGTACATCACTTGATCGCTCTTATGATGTTCCCGAAAATTCTTGCGTCTCGATCACTTGTGGTGTATAATAAACTGCCACACTTATTTATTTTACATCTTTACAAATCACTGTAAGTAAATAAGTGATACTTCATGTGTTCTCTATCTGTCAGTCATCTATTTTCTCCAGGCTCTACTACGCAACTTCACTCATTGCTTCAGTCAGAAGGTTAAAATATTCACCATCAAGGTTGACAATATTTACTATTTTTTCAACCTTTCTTTCATTCATCATGTCTCAGTTTTCTCTCCCTCACCCTATTTCCTTTTCTTTCCTACCCCTAGGTCTTTCAGGGTTTTACTTGAACTATTTTGGGGAGGGTTACGATCTTGTGTGTTTGGTGTTGGTGGGTCCCCTCCCTTCTCAACATCATTTTGTGTTTGTGGTTTGGTCTATCACAACACTTCTTTGGCATCTATTATGTCATCTACGATAGGAACCCTCGATTATTCTAGAAAATCTAGGGCAATGTCCTCAACTTCTTCTTCAGTCAACAAAAATTGGGTCGCCAACCATTGGCGTTGCGGATATTGTTACGGCTACAACAAGATGTAATGTGGCACAATGAAAAATTTAATGATATGAAACCGTTCGACGGTTTCGTCTGTAATTCTTACTTGTTTGTTTACTTGACATCGTATGGCCTCTCCATGCATAAAGAATTGTACATTGTTGTCTCTCTGTATTTCTTTGTCATCTTTTTCATACCAAATATTATGGTATCGATCTCCTCAACAACACACTGGTATTTCTACCTCTTGGTATTTTGTTGGTTCTGACCATTCGACAAATGAAATTAAAATGAGTATCCAGGAGTAGTGGAATGGAGTACATTTTTCCTACAACTCTTTTGCATCTTCCAATAACTCATTCAACAGATAATGTGACCTTTTAATTTGAACTCCCTCTGCACAGAGTTCATCCACTGCAATCTTCCCCACAGTGCATTGGTCCGGTCGCATCTTCTTTAGCAATTTGGAATCCAATATATTCGCAACAAACCGAGAAGTATGGTCATTGATGGAGTTGATTAAGAACCCTCTAGTATCCCTAAACAAATCATACTTTTATTTCATCTTGGTCGTCAGCATAGTGTCTTGGTATTTCCTAAAATATGGCGTTGGTTCTATGCCTGCAAGTGGTAATCCTATAATTGCTGCTATGATTTCGACATCCACAGAAACTTTCTTGTTGAACCATAAGCAGTCATCATGAAATGATACCAATAACTACTTGATCCACGCATTTAATTCTACACTTCGGTCGAAATGCGACATAAAGAGTAATGACAGTAGACTTTCTTGGTCCAAAAATCTTTCCCATTCCATTGCAACTAGGTGCTTTGGGCCATATGGTGCGTCTTGTATAAGCACCATGCAATTCTTCAAGCCCAAATCTCATTGTTTCAATGTGTCATGATCCATGAAGGTCAACTTCTGAAGGTTCATTAGAATGTTCTACGACACTGGAACTCCTTTCATCACAGTTGGTGTTTGTAGTGGGTAGCATGCATTCTTTGGAAATTTAATCTTTGGTACATCATATTGTCTTGGTGGGATGTATAGTAGCATAGTCTCATGTCATGATTCTTCCTCCTCTTCCTCCTCCTGTGGTGCTGGTGTTGGTGCTTTGATCTAGTCATGACCTGACTGACGAGACAAATGGAGGTTGCTTAGCTTCTTCGGTAGCTGAAGGAGGCGGTAGGATGCATCCATCAATGTCTTGCATGATGATTGTAGATGCATCCTCAAGTTCTGCAGTTGTTTTTTTTATGGAAATCGAAATAACCATGCTCTATGAAAAACTTGGTTTGGCTCTTCCAATTGCAGACAACAATCTCTCTCACACATACAACAGAATGACATGAAACTTGGACATGAATGGTGATAATGTCTAGCCATTCAATTTGTTCATCCTTCACACGCTTGGGAAATTAATGGAAAGGTATCTGTCATTTCTGTCACATGGTATGACCGTTCGAATGATCATTAGGAAACTTCTACGCATGTCTCAAGTTACTTATCTCATCAAGTGCTAGTTATTTTCATAAAGACGGGCGTGACCAAAAATAACGATGCTAAAATTTTCTGGGATTTTCAAATTAATGATATCCAGCTGTCATTTCTTCTAATCAAATTTATCTTTTGACGGCGTCATTGTTTCTTGCGACCGCTATCCTTCCTTTGACATATCCCTTTTCTTGTGACAAACGAGTTGCCTTTGCCTTCATTTTTCCAATTAAGATAGACATGGATTCTACGACAATTTTCCTGTGTTTGCGACTTACTGGCACTTTGAGACAGTCTTTTATTTTGCATCATCAGATTTCATGTGATTAAACAAAAAAATTCTTTCTTTCTTTCTCTTTCTTTTCTCTTTCTTTTTTTCTCTTTTCTTTTTCTCTTTTCTCTTTTTTCTCTTTTTTTTCATTCGACTAAGTCATGATTATCCTAATAAGGATTTATCTGACTTCCATTTACCATTCTTTTGACAAGTATTCCATCCAACTTTTGCAATTGCACTATGCCTCCACCAGTGATCTAAATTACAACATACGGTCCTAACTAGTGTATTTTTAAATTCCCCAGATGCTTGAAGAATTTGTTATCATACATAAGAACAAGTCCTCCAACCTGAAATTTCTTGTTCTTGATGTGGAGATCATGCCATACTTTCTATCATTCTTTCTCCACATTTTTATGATACCCTATGACAAAACGTTCTTCTTCCAACTCTACCAGCTGCGATAGTCTTTTTTCAACAGGACCAACATGTGTCATCTCTGTGATTGCAACAATCCTTAAGTTGGGTACAATGTATTCCATTAGCATGACAGCTTCTTGCACATATACCCAACAAAATGGAGTTCAACATGTCAACCTCTTACAAGTCATGTGATATTCCCACAACACTGTGGAAATTTTATGATCTCAGTTGTCTCATTGGACATTGCAAATCTTTGTTAACAAATTTTCTAGAATTTTGTTAAATGATTCGACAGCACCATTCACTTAATGGTGATATGGTGTTGTCTTTCTATGTTGGATCTTAAATTTCTCAATCAATTCATAAATATACTGGTTAACAAAGAGTGTACCTTTGTATCTTATCAAAAAATTTGGGCAGTCGAATCTCGTCACGCCATTTTCAAACAGAAACTTCACAGCAGTCGCAGCAACACAATCTTTTACTGGCATTTCTTCTTCCCGTCTGGTTAGGTAGTCAGTCGCAATAATTATATATCTTGCACCTGTGCGCTTTGTAACATCCCCGACCCTTAAACCGACAAAGAGGACGCTACTATCACCAAACATACGGGCAAATAGCCCCATGAACATGAATATGCATATAATGCTGAAATAAAAATCTTAAACATAAAACATACTAAGATGCATAATCCTTCATATACATAGCGGAAGCAAACATACGATCATTCAATCATGCCACATATTCATCATATTCATTAATTAATAAATATAAATGCAGAGACGAAATAGTCAAGAATACTTATCTTAGAAACAACTCGTCCCGCAACCAGCTACGTCGCTGCAACGTTCCACCCAACCATAGGCCAGTGTGCTCATCAATATCCCAGCAACACTGCCACCCTCGAGCTAGGCATGATTCCCCAAGGTATAAGGGTAAAAGCAGGCTTACACATAGCCAAGGTACACAAATCAGCCAAGCCCACACAATAGGGTTTATCAAGTTGTCAAAGAGCTAGGAAAGGCTAAATGCTAAGCTGGTGGTCTCGATGGAGATCTAAGGACGCCTACACCAGAGCTAACATGACTTCTAAGACATCCACACACCTAACACCAGGAACCAGTCCTTTCTCTGCTTCATAGTCCCTCAGGACATGACTTCCCTTTCCAATACTCTTCAAGGGTTGTGGAGAAGAAAGCCAGCAGTCTAACTCTGTCTGAGTGGCTCCAAACACCAGCTTTCTCAAGCATACCCAGCCTCTAATCCTACTCTCAATAGGTCAAAGACCAAAAACTACATACCGCAGTAAAACCAACAATTCACAGCTCTGTGAAGAAGGTAAAGACAACAGGGTGACAACCCCAAACGAAAAGGTGAAACATAGTTCAGGTCAAACCACGCTTCAGAGTTGTTATTGGCCCTAGCGTGGAAAAAACACTCGGCAACAACCCCACAAGATATTGGCACACGCAGCAACCAATACCAAGGGAGATCAACAACCCAAACTCATAATGAAACAATGGAAACCTCACAAAGTCCCAAATGGGAGAGAAGTCTGATTCTCAATCCGGGATAGGGGAAGAACCTAAACACAGACCACAAGCAATAAAAGAAACCACAGTCCACGATCAATAATGAAATGTCTAGATGGACTACAATAGGAATGCGAGCAGGGGAAAAATCGACCCTCAACATAAACAGGACGAAGACATGGGAACCACGGAAAAACATTCCACAGTGACAACCACGGCAACCCTTCGCAATCCAGCAATGGTGGTGGCAAGAAGCTAGGCTTTCTGCGTGAACAAGAGAAAGAACCGGTCTGCAAGCTAGCGGTCCATGAGGCAGAGGAGAATGAACCCCTCAACAATGAATTGTAATCCATTTTAACTCTGCCCTGCGTGAGGAAAATGAATAGTCGACGGTGGGGAGAGTGGACAGAATGATCAGCCAACGCGTCATGGAGAGAGTGCAGGCGTGAGCGTAGTGGTTTCCTGCCAGCCCATAGCTACCCCCACTAACGATAGAACTAAGGTGGTCGACACATGGCAAACTCCCAATGGCCCCCATGGGTTAGACAACCCCCCTTTAAATTTAGGAATCATGCCCTTTTCATTTAACGTTGCATCGTCGTAGCTCGCTATAGGTTTATTTTAATTAATGTGCATACTTACACGATGTCAAAACTCTAATGTGTCGGATAGCACGATATACCATTGGCAATGATCCCTCTTGCCGAAAAACACACAACCAAATTGATGGTGGGGCTTTTTCCTTTAGCTCCTCACCACGATTAATTACAAAATATACAGCATGTATCTTTTAATGCAAACGGGGTCAAAACTGGGGCATTACAATCCCCTCCCTTGGAATAACATCGTCTTCAGTGTTCCAATACATAGGAATACATATACAATTTGCACATTTAAAATTTCAGAATTTTGCAGATCTGTACCATGTTCAATTGTTTACTTTGAACTTTCAGGACAAAGCCCCTCGGCTTCCACGAACTTCTCTTGCTGGTTCTCAACATTCGGCTCATCCCCAAGCCGAGGAACTTTGTGGCTGATGTCCTCTTTATGTTCCCTCGTTGGGAAGTCCTGGCCTAAATGATGTCCTCCACATTTCCAACATTTCGCTAGCTACTTCATCTTTATCTGCTCAATTTCCCTTGAGTCTTCATGTCTGGACCGTTTCTTAACGGTTCGCTTGGACAAATGTCCCATCATTGATCAACTTTCTTTGCCTTTACGAATTGCCCCCAGAAGGCTTTTTACCTCCTTTTGCAAACCAAAAGTCTTGCAAAATCTGGTGGTTCATCTCATTCTGCCTTTTCTGTATCTTGAGCATTTCTCCAAGATTCTCTTGGGTCCTGACAATCGTTTGAAGGAGACTTCCAACCAAGTCCAGTAGCTTTTGATCTGCTTCCATGATTAATGTGCACCATTGGATTTCACCTTTCTTACCTGTGAAATGCATCATTGAAATTTTGTTAGACCAAGCATAATATAGGCATTAATATCAGTCAATTAATTGCCCAATTGGCATGAAAGTCCAAGTCTCATCAAGGAGACTTTCATATTTTTCATACCTTCCCAATAAGCACATGAGCTCATTCATTTCCATTCTTGGGCAAGGAATTAACCATCCCAGCATTCACAATTTACTTTAAGCAAATAACCACATTTTATTTTCAATCATACATGCATTCAACAATCTTTTGTTTTCACAATGCATAAATAAATAAATAAATATATATAAATATATATATATATATAATCAAAAGGGCAAGAGAGAGCAGCAAGAGTTTTTTTTTCCCCCTCTTTGTTTTGTTCCATCCTGGAACCCACACCACCGCTATGGCTTTTCATGCTCTCAGCCTCTTTCACTTCACTGTGAATGCTGGACCAATCCCTCTTGGTCATGACACTTAGTGTCTCTGGTCTATTTCAGACCTCTCAACCATGGGGCCTCCCCACATGGTTTGTCTCGGCTGCTAGGAACTTCACAGTCTCACTAGCACCTCTTTCATTACTGCTCATTTTGAGCTCTTCAAGACAGTCACATGTCCACATGCATGCCTAGGATGCTCTCATAGTCCTCGGTTCCAGCGATACCTATATTCAAACATTGAATAAATTCACATGTTTAGTTTATTCTCATCATTTTTTTTTGTTTTTTTTTTTAACAAGAGCTTAAAACATCATAACCAAATCATATACACATGCATATTCATAAGCAAGAATTGCAAAATAATCCAATACTTATATGTATTGTGTGTTTCCTCGTTGGTCCACAGGATCTTGCTTCGCTTTGCAAGCCTTGGGATCGCCTATGGACTTGGATGTTAGGCCAACACCCAGGCTGCTTCACAACATCCTTTTATACATATATCAGGCACAGTCAAGCCAACCTTCAGTTGGGTTTATCAGACTGTCAATAAATTTCCTGCACTTATCTCAACAATACACTTATATCAACAACCAATCATCAGCCAAGCCAACACCGTTGGGTTTATCAGGCCATCAACAATAACACATGCACTTATGTCAACAATAAACAACCATTTCCAGGTTTCATTTCCAGCAGTGAGCTCTACTTCCACTTCCCCATACACACAAGAGACCACTCCCTTCTCTGAGTTGACAGTCCCTCGGGAATGTCTCCTTCTCTGTGTTTTTTAGAGAGACCACTCCCTTCTCTGAGTTGACAATCCCTCAGGAATGTCTCCTTCTCTATGTTCTTTAGAGAGACCACTCCCTTCTCTGAGTTGACAGTCCCTCAGGAATGTCTCCTTCTCTATGCTCTTTAGTAGAAGGTAGGATGAGCTCAAGCCATTGTCCATTCAATACCAAGATACATCTTTTTAGCCTGAAAACACAAGCAATATAAGCACATTCGTCAGCGTTATTGCTCTAAAATTGTAACCACATTTCACACCATTCACTATCAAGTATTGAGACACCAGGAGTACATCCACTCCCTAGGGTGTAATCAATATTGAAAAACCCTTCCATGATTCGACATCGGAAAAGTGTGCACCCTTTTTCGGTGTGTGCTATGTAGGCCCTATCCATACTCAAGCAATCGGTCATAATGGAAATAAAATCAAAACATGTTCTACATATTGAATTTAACAATTTGACATGCATTTCTTAGTTAGGGTTACATGACACTTATCCATTTGCCGATGCAGTATTCCTTCGTTAAGGAGGAATGGGGGCTCCCTTCTTTGAGTTAACAGTCCCTCGGTTTGCCATCCCAACTCCCTTCACATTCCATATCCACACATGTCTTACCGACATAATCTATACCATCTCACTCATGTTGCTTACCAAACATGTAGTGCATATGAGACATTTCCAAAATGTCCAATGGAGTTTCCCTCGAAACCCATTCCAAGATAAGGGAAAACCTTCCC
Organism: Pseudotsuga menziesii; assembly: GCA_001517045.1. Lineage (NCBI taxonomy): Eukaryota > Viridiplantae > Streptophyta > Pinopsida > Pinales > Pinaceae > Pseudotsuga > Pseudotsuga menziesii. The sequence continues at coordinate 57,960 of LPNX011107962.1, forward strand.
ATGAAGTTTGGCTCCTACAAGCCATCACACATGATCTTCCTGCAGTGTGTTCCCCTGGCACATTCATCAAATAGCCAAACAGTCAATCATTATCTGATAATACAATCCAAATTGATTGTTCCATAACCAAGCAATGACATTAGTAATTAAATTCAATGAGAATTTGCAACCCTGTTTACTATAGAAATTGATTTGCTTGGCAATGAGGTGATCCTCAATTGTGGGTTTCTTGTAAGCAGCACCACTATGCCCATCATAATTTTATGCTTACTAGCATAACATGGATACCCACTTACAATGCGTCCTCTTGACACAATCTTATGCAAGCCAATAGTGATTAGTAGTTGTCAGCAATTTCTCAAATCCAAAATTCACAATTTCAAATTTAACAACCCATTATGCATAGAAACTATTTTCACAGTCATGAGACTCTTCTCATAAGGTTTGGCTCTTTCACATGGTAGATTCCGGCATTTGTCATGGTCTTACTCACATTGCCATGCTCTAAACAATCTTCCTGAAACCTGAACTTCAATCAGCCAAACACTTGGTAAGCCTGGATGCATATAACATTTTAATTGCTGCAACCATCACTGAAGCATTTTCAGAATTTATAAAATTCAATTACTTCCAGTTGTTAATCACATCAATATTACCAAAACTCGTTCTCTTCACGCAATCATTATCATACTTTAAATTACAGGGTACAGTCACATCATTTATGCAATTTAAATGAAATGTTTAGATACTCCTTACTTCCCAAGCGTATCATTTGTACCACCTTGCCCTTCCATAGAGCATTTCCAGCAGCCAATCGATCATGACTACCCTCTTCATGCACTTATTGTCCTGCATTCATAACAGCTTTTGAAATGGTTCCAAAATTGTCATCAATTCATCATTTCAACCATTAGTTATTCATAATATCACATGCACTATCTCAATGCATTCATGCAATGCATCACAACAATTGCACCCATACTTATGTAATCAGTTACTCACACCTTTCATATGCATCCATTCAATGCATAACCACAAGATTTATAAAATATTTTAATGCATATCCACTCAATGCTACCTTTCATTGATCCAGGAATACTAGGCATTCAAACATACCATGCATGGCCTAACCATGACTACTTCATATAGGATGCATTAATACAATCAAGATCATCAGTGCTTACCATCCTTGGGCTACTAAGCTCATAACAACATAATACAGGCATGACACATTTCTATATGAATGCAGTATAAAATTCAAATACCCACATGGTATGAGACCTCTTACTTTTACCGCTCCATGCAATTGTCATAATTAAACTCTTACCTTCATGGATCCTACTTACACCCTTGACATTACCAGTTTGGTTGGTCCTTTGCAGGAGATTGCAGAATTTGCTCACCAACTTTTGATTCTGGACTTGTTGCCTTATCCCTTTCTTCATAGAGTTGTTGTTCACATTCATCAACATCAGCAACATACTCAACCATGTCCATGTTATCTTTGGTTGTTCCACTAATGTCAATACCAATGCAATAATTATCATTAGTGGCTCATTATAAATGCATAATTCTTACTATTCTTACCAACATGTAATATCTTATGCATGCAAGGCATATCTGCATACATTTCATGTATAAAACTTGTAATCATAATTAGCAAGACAAGGTTTAAGGAAAATTCTCTTTTCAAGTCCCTCATCCCTGCATGGAACTCATTTTCCACACAACAGCTGGTTTGACTTCATGGTCTTGCTACCTCTAGGCATGCAATTCTCGGATTTGTCCATATTGACAGTAGCACATTTCTCTTTCAAGCAATTACTAGCACTTTGCTGCTCCACACTCAAATTCTAGTGTCTTTCCCTTATTCCCTACTAGATAAGCTTTTCAACGCCTATCCACATGCTTCATTCTGACCTTGGGTGTGAAAACCACATCATTTCAAAAATGATGGCAAAACACACCACTGAATTATTTTTTTTTTGGTCTGAAATGCAACCTCCAGCCACCTAGGGTTTTCTTCCTTTCAGCCCTGAAATCCTGCTAAGAATTTCACTAAAAACCTTCTAAAGGACAGTTGAAACTGCTTGAAAAATTACTGAGAAGTTCCTTCGAAAACCCAAATCTCCTTAGGCCCAATCAGACCCCTTCCCAACTATCCTTCCAACACTTCGGTGGTCAAAACATCTAGCTCATCGGCGGTCTGTTTGCTTATTTCTTTCCGGCGTTTCAGCGGCAAACCAACTAAACTTTCGATCTACATCGGTGAGAAAATCGACTGCTCATCGAGTGCACAGTCCCTGGAGTAGCCGCAACGGCGGAACGTGATCTTACTATGGTTTCTGCGGGCATCTATCGGCTATCGGACCTACTGTCCATCGGGCGGATAGTGCCTTAGACTTCCGCAACGGCGGATTTACAATCCTTTTATTCCTTTCGATCGGCGGCCTCATCCCTAATAATTTTTCGATGACCTTATACTCTTCGAAATTTTCTTCTAATCGGGTGCTCTCCTTACTAACCTTCTGGTGTTTCGGCGACTAAAACATCTAATTTCCTCCACTGTGTCAGCGAGTCGCTTGTCTATTTCCTTCCGCCGTATCGGTCTGTACTGTCTACTATTCCGAGTCTTATCGGCGATCTGTTGGTCTAATCCCCTTCGTCGTATCAGGTCCATAACTGTCTAGCAGTCCGGACTTTATTGTCGGGGAAACCACTAATCCGCGACATCGGTGGTCGGACGTATTGGGCGTCGGGCGGTTAGTCCTTTCGGTCTCCGCAACGACGACCCACGATCTTCCTATGCCTTCCGCAGCTCACGACCTTGTCGTCGGTCAGAGCGACTAGTCTTTTGTGGCATCGACACTCGGATGCACATCTCATCGAGTGATCAGTTCTTTATGTGGCCGCAACGGCGGACAGCAGAGTCACTATGGTCTCCGCGAGGCACTCGTCAGCGGTCGAAGCAGTTATTCATTGCGGCATCGGATGGATAGTTGACTAGGTAGCTGCAACTGTAATTCACCTTCACTGAACCTTTTCCGATCGGTGATCCGATCCACTAACATTTCCCGACGGCCGATGATCTCGTGCCTTAGAGAAAATTTTGAATTTTCTTCTTGCCTTGACTTCCGCTGCATCGACTCTTCCATCTTCTACTCATCAGCGATGTCAACGACTATTCTCCTCAAATCACCGATGATCCTGTTCCTCAGAAATTCTGCGCCATCTGCGGTCGGAGGCTCTACCCGTTGGAAGCATAGTTGTCTAGCCATCCGCAACGGCAGTGCAAGATCATCTAACTTCTTCCGATGTAGTCGCCAAACTTTTCTTCACGTCAGCAACTTGATCCTCTATGCATCGGCGATGCGATCAACTAATCGTCGACGATTTTATGACTTAGACAAATTTCCAGAAAATTTGTCTTGTTAGTCTTCTTTTATGTCGCTTCATCGGCTCAACCATCTCTTATCCAACGCCGATCAAATCAACTATTCTTTTCCGATCGGCAAGGTGAAGCACATCGGCATCAGCAGTTGGAACTTTTCCTCGTCGGAAGACTAGTGCTCTAGGATTCCGCAACGATGGGCGCATGAACCACTAACGTCTTCCAATGGCCGATGATTTTGTTACTTAGAGAAATTTTCAAAATTTTCCCGCTGAGTCCGCTGCCGGAACGTCTTTCCTCTGCAACATCAACATCAACGGTCGAAAGGATAGTCCTCTAGCCTTCCGCAACGGCGGAGCTCAATCAGCTAAGCATCGGTGACGCGATCAACTAATCGTCGTCGATTCGTCCAACTAATTTTCGTCGCCGGGGTCTGCATCGGCGATCCATCTGTCTAAGTTTTTCAATGTGTCGACGGCCAAACACTTGGAAAATTCTCCGAAACCAAGGTTGTTTGTCCCTCATCAGGTGACCTTCAGACTAGCTTTTCCGCTGCATCAGAAGAAATTCTCACTAAGTTCTCCGATGAGTCGACATTCTGGCACTTAGAAAAATTTTGTGAATTTTTTGTCTTCACCCATTTTTCCTGGTTTATTCTGGGCAGTAGGCAACCTGCCTCTGTTAACTGTTTCTCATGGCCCTCTGAGGCCCATGCTGCAACATAAGCTATGTCACTACATCTTCACGGTCCATTCAGGCCCATGCTGGAACCAGAGCTCTGATACCATACTGTAACGTCCCCAACCCTTAAACCGACAAAGAGGACGCTACTATCACCAGACATACGGGAAAATAGCCCCATGAACATGGACAGGCATATAATGCTGAAATAAAAAGCTTAAACATAAAACATACTAAGATGCATAATCCTTCATATGCATAGCAGAAGCAAACATACGATCATTCAATCATGCCACATTTTCATCATATTCATGAATCAGTAAATATAAATGCAGAGACGAAATAGTCAAGTATACTTATCTTAGAAAGAACTCGTCCCGCAACCAGCTACGTTGCTACAATGTTCCACCCAACCATAGGCCAGTGTGCTTATCAATCTCTCAGCAACACTGCCACCCCCGAGGTGGGAATGATTCCCCAAGGTATGAGGGTCAAAGCAGGCTTACACGTAGCCAAGGTACACAAATCAGCCAAGCCCACACAGTAGGGTTTATCAGGTCGTCAAGGAGCTAGGAAAGGCTAAATGCTAAGCTGGTGGTCTCGATGGAGAGCTAAGGATGCCTACACCAGAGCTAACATGACTTCTAAGACATCCACACTCCCAACACCAGGAACCAGTCCTTTCTTTGCTTCACAGTCCCTCAGGCCCTAACTTCCCTTTCCAATACTCTTCAAGAGTTGTGAAGAAGAAATCCAGCAGTCTAACTCTATCTGAGTGGCTCCAAACACCAGCTTTCTCAAGCATACCCAGACTCTAATCCTACTCTCAACAGTCCGAATACCAACCACTGCATACCGCAGTAAAACCAACAGTTCACAGCTCTGTGAAGAAGGTAAAGACAATAGGGTGACTACTCTAAACGAAAAGGTGAAACACGGTTCAGGTCAAACAATGCTTCAGAGTTGTTATTGGCCCTAGCGTGGCCAAAACACTCGGCAACAACCCCACAAAATATTGGCACACGCAGCAACCAATACCAGGGAAGATCAACAACCCAAACTCATAATGAAACAACGGAAACCTCACACAGTCCCAAATGGGAGAGAAGTCCGATTCTCAATCTAGGACAAGGGAAGAACCTAAACACAGACCACAAGCAATAAAAGAAACCACAGTCCACGATCAATAATGAAATGTTTGGACGAACTACAGCAGGAATGCGAGCAGGGGAAAAATCGACCCTCAACATAAACAAGAGGAAGACATGGGAACCACGGAAAAACATCCCACAGTGACAACCATGGAAACCCTTCGCAGTCCGGCAATGGTGGAGGCAAGAACCCAGGCTTTCTACATGAACAGGAGAAAGAACCGGTTCGCAAGCCAGTAGTCCGTGAGGTAGAGGAGAACGAACCCCTCAACAATGAATTGTAATCCATTTTAACTCCACCCTGTGTGAGGAAATTGAACAGTCGAAGGTGGGGAGAGTGGATAGAACGATCGGCCAACGCGTCGTGGAGAGAGTGCAGGCGTGAGCATAGTGGCTTCCTGCTAGCCCATAGCTGCCCCCACTAATAATAAAATAACTAAGGTGGTCGACACATGGAAAAATCCCAATGGCCCCCACGGGTTAGACAACCCCCCCTTAACCTTAGGAATCATGCCCTTTTCATTTAACGTTCCATCGTCGTAGCTGGCTATAGGTTTATTTTAATTAATGTGCATACTTACATGGTGCCAAAACTCTAATGTGTCGGATAGCATGATATACCATCGACAACGATCCCTCTTGCCGAAACGCACACAACCAAATCGATGGTGGGGCTTTTGCCTTTAGCTCCTCACCATGATTTATTACAAAATATACATCATGTATATTTTAATGCAAACGAAGTAAAAAACGGGGCATTACACGCTTCCTTGTTGGACTAATAGAACCCACAAAATCAACGACTGATTTATCAAATGCCTGTATATTTACTGAAGGTACTAATGGAATCTTATCTCATCGCAACGGCTTTCCCGTTCTCTGGAAAACATCACAATTACGGCTGTAATCTCGTGCATCTGCATGCATGGTAGGCCACCACAATCCCTCTTGTAATATCTTTTCCACCATGGCTCTTCCCGAATATGGCCTCCTGTGACACTAGATTGTGCTTCATTCAATATTATCGGTCGCTCATGTTCCAAGATGTAATGATGAAGAATCTCATCAAGTCCCATCTTATATAACTGTCCAGCGACCAATTGGAAGTCTACAGCTCGAACATCAACTGTTTCTTCTACACAGTGGTAAATTCAGTTGGCCAATAACCAGTACTCAAAAAATTTATGATGTCTCTGTATTGATCATCAAATATTGTTATTTCAAATAGTTGCACATTAGGGAGACTTTCGTTAAGGTTACCAAGTTCTTCTCCACTTTTGAACCTCAGAATATGGTCTAGTCCTGAATTCAGTCGATCAGGTTTAACAATGACTTCAAATTCAAATTTCTAAAAAAGGAGAAGCCACCGGTAAATGTTCCCCCCCAACACTGTCTTATTGACCGAGTATTTCAATGTTGAATGGTCTATGTGCATTTTAAAATGTCCAACTAGTAAGTAGTGTCTAAATTTCTATAGATTGTATACCATTTCTAACCCTTCTCTTTATGTCACGGTATAGTTCTTCTCTATTGTGGATAATTTCTTGTTGGCGAAGGCTATAGGATGGTCGATCGATCCTTCGCCAAGATACGTTAGAACCAAGTCAAGCGCGAAAGACAATGCATAGACATGTACATGGAACTCTTTCTTCCATTCTAGAAATAAAAGTATGGGTGTTGTAACCATATTCTTCTTCAACGTGTCCGGAATCTCATGGAAACTTTCTGTCCAGTAATACTTAACATCTTTCTTCATTAACTTTTCCATCAAAGCAGTCACCTCCACATTAGAGGAAATTTTGGGTATAAAATGGGCCTTATAAGAAAACGAGCCAACAATAAGTTATTGTGAGTTGGAATTCAAGAACCAACCGAATTTCAATAAAATGAGTCAACCATAATGGTTAACTTGACATATTTGTCATAAAAAAAGTACTTGTTTTGTTCGTATTTTCAACATATCTCTCTCTGTTTTCACTCAAATTTCGAGCGTGAGTGCTCGTTAGATGCAAAATTCAATTATGCATCCAACGAGTACCATACTAGATACTTTTTACGGTCCCCACTACCCCAAAAATAAGAAATACGTGAAAAAATGTGATGATGGCATCATCATCACGTTTTTTAAGGTATTTCTTATTTTTGGGGTCGCGGGGATCATTAAAAGTATGCAATGTGGGTACTCATTGACATCATCATCACATTTTTTCATGTATTTATTATTTTTGGGGTAGCAGGGGCCGTCAAAAGTATGCAATGTGGGTACTCGTTGGATGCGGAATTAAATTTTGCATCCAACGAGCCCTCCCACTCGAAATTTGAGTGAAAAAATAGGGAGACATGTTGAAAATACAAACAAAAAAAATAGTTTTTTATTTCTTCCTCCAAAATTAATAAATATTATTTTATTATTTTAACTATTATTTTATTATTTTCCTTAGGAGACCCATTTTAAACCTCAAATTTCCTCTAATGATATCGTTTAAAAAAATTTCTATAGTATCCAGCATGTCCCAATGTTGCATGCAATTGCTTAACTGTGTTCAGTGGTGGTAGGTCAATGATGATCGCAGTTTTAGCAAGATCAACTAATATTCCATAGCGACAGACCACATGGCCCAACAAAATTCCAAATGGAGCACAAAATATACATTTATTTAAGTTCAACGAAATTTTATACTGGTGACATCGCTCCATCATCATCCTGAGGCTCTCAATATGATCCTTAATGATCCAAAATACTGTTCAATTGTCAAAGTATACTTCAAGAAATTTGTGAATAAAGTCTTTAAAGGAAATGACCATTATTTTGGAAAAAATAGCAGGAGCATTCTTGAATCCAAAGGGCATTATCGTGTACTAGAAAAACCTCCACTCTGTCACAAAGGTGGTGTTGTGTCGATCTTCCTTTGTGATTCTAATCTTCTGGTAACCAGAGTGTTGTACAGGATAATTCATCTAATAACCTAGGTCTGGGGGGTTACCAACATACTCATAACTTGCAGACAGCTTGACTCTAAAAGCACAGAATAGGAAATAGGAAAGTAGCAGGAACTTACTTGTAAAATACGAAGGTTGATCCAAGCTAGCTTCTCCCTCTCTGATCCACTTCCAGAGTCTCCAGGATAGTTCCTCCTTCACCTATTAATAAACACTCTTCCAGATACAAAGCAATTCATATATATAGATGCAGGTTAGGGAAATCATATATTATATTGAAATGTAAACATTTACCAACCCACAAGATATGAAACACATATGGAAGAAGTAATATCTTTATTAACAATAATAGAAAGAGTTTAGGTTACAACCCAATGTCTGAACAAGGACTCCTCTGTCACCAAAGGATTCTGAGTTTCTCTGCTCCAAATATTTCTATAAACAATCCACCAGCATAACTTTGCTCTCCAAGTATATATATCCAACCCCCTCCCCAAGGCCTCTATTTATATGGATGAAATGAGGCAGTTTTCGAAGGTTAGGGAGGTTGTAGCAGTTAATGGGATTAAGGTAAATGAGTAAACTAATCTCCCATTAACTCGTGTTTTTAAATATTAATTTTGAGGAAACCATGCACGGGTCTGTAGTAGAGCAACCCGCGTATGATACGCGACTCTATACAAGTGCAACCCGCGCATACATGTATGCGCGACCTGCTGAACATGATACTCGCGCATGATGCGCGAGATGTCAATAGATATAGTCGCGTATGCTACTCAAAATCTCAAAATGGCAAAGTAATCAGCTGGGCATATAGGCAATGTATTTCATCATCAACCAAGGTATAGTGAACCTAGGAAAACCTCAATCCATAAGTGTCCTTTTGTGTGCCAACATGAGGGATATCAGCACTCGGACGGAGAGGTGCCATTCAGGTGTATAACAGATGCCCCCTAATGTGTGAGGTCAGAGGGGAACGATGGCCGAAATACATTATAATAGTCGACTCTGGAGAGAACTCAGAAATCCAGTGGAGCAAAAGGAGTACCTGAAACAAATACATAGTAATGTCAAATACAAAGTTACATCTGAGGAAGCTATGTTCAATTTACTGGAACACTAGATCCTTTACAATATTTGAGTACATCATATGATACGGGTAAAAACCACGTATTTACAAAGGTGGAGCAAAGCCACAATACAATAATGATGAGTCTTCAAAGATCTGGAAGCCGGATATAGAAATGGAACATAGTCTTGCGCAACTTAGTTCATAAGTGAGGAACTAAGGTCTTCATAAAAGATCCCAAAGAACCAGTACAATCCAAGCCATGTGAATAAGGGTAAGTTGAAGTCGAACATGGAAAGGATTCAACAGTTTGTCAACCAATAGATGATAATTGACAACTGAAGCAAAGGAGTTCACCAATGATGAAAGTGAATCCAGAGGTACCATCGTCAAAACTCTAGGTCATCGTCATCAGGAGGTACTGAAACGGAACCATACTGTGATAGGGAAGGCAAGAGATCCTCCAACGGATCACAAGAGTGACTAGGAACTGGGCAAAAGAAGGGAGACACAAGTAAATGGATAACAGATATAACAATGATAGGATCAAGTGATAAATCAAACATTAGGTATAATCCTTGAACAGTGAGCACGACACAGAGATGACCCAAGGCAGCATACAACGGATAGATAGAACAACTAGACTTATCTGTCATGTAGGAGACATGAGCAGATTCCCCAGGTATAATGGACAAGAGGAGGAGTCAAAAACTCGAAGTGATAGCTGAACACAAGTGTATACTGGAACATGGATATCGGAAGGCAAAGAGTGCTATGTTCAAGGATGACATGCTGCCATTACTAAAAACAAGAGAAAACTTCTTCCTTACCTTCCCTGTTAAGTTTAAACGAGTCCAGGAAAGCCAACTCGGTTCCCTCTTCATTTTTTAACAAGCTTGAAAAGATGGGAAAATAATGCTTGATACACTAATCCGTGGATTTAATGAGCCCGAACTAGTACATGCTCATGTGGTGTTTTCATGTTTAGAGAGTCTGAAAACTCCAAAGAAGACTCCAGGGGGGTCCTTTTTCGTCCAATTTAGTCTCTTGAGGCCGAAAAAGTATAAAACAAACCACAAAAGTGTTGATTAAGTTGTCATTGATGCCAACAGAGTCTGGTCATTGATGTCAACAGTTGAGTCTTGGTGCCCCTTGTGGAGCCCCTAAGGGTTAGTGTTTGTTTTGTGGTTGTCTGTGTCAAGAGGAGACCTTTTGACTTTGCCCAAGCCCAAGTCTGAAGCCCTTGGAGGCCTTGGGACAATAGCAAAAGCCCTGAACTTCCTGGAGAGTGGTCAAGTTGGTTTAATCAAAATATTAAGGTTAATAAATAATATTTTTTAATTAAAAGGTTTTGTTAATGAATCAAATATTAAAAAAGGGGTTTTAATAAATAAAAATTTTAAAACAGTTGAGTAGATATAACAAAAAAAAAAAAAAATTCAATAAAACATTGAAAAGTCTAAAGTCAAATTTTAAAGAGTTTTTAAAATAATTATTTATTAAAATAGTTTAATAAATAATAATAAATTTTTTTTAAAAAATAACTTTTATTTAATATAAAATTTAACTCAATAAAAGAAGGAAAAGTCTAATATGACTTAAAATAAAAAATAATATATTCATTAAACTTAGGAAACTATCATTTTATTTATCCTTATAAATAGAGCCATATTTTTTCGATTGATTTTTGAGAAGTGCTCAATCATAGCATCAGTCGTGTTTTAGTAAATTTGTGACAGCGCTGAGTTTTGTGATCTGTTTTAGCCGAGAGGGTTTAAAGGACAGTTTTGACAGGAGTTTCGTGGGCTCTATTCTGATTTTCCCTCGGGTGTGAAGTGCGATGGGCTTAAGCTATGATTAAGAGCTGAACAATTCTTTTCGGGCTGAACATTATGAATTCACGGCATACATTTACATATTGTATATCTAGGTTATGAATTCACGGGCTGAACCATTGGAAATTCACGGCATACATTTACATTTACATACGAGCTATACAGTTGTTAGGAAATTCGCAGGCTATACACAGTTTGAATTCACATTGTAGTGTCTACGGCATGCTTGATTCTTCAACTGTTCCAAAATCTGTAGTCCACGTTATTAAATCATGTAGTTCTTCCTCTTCGATGCACTCCCCACGCTTGGGCTTATCAGTAGAGGAATCGTGGAATTTGCGTCAAACAGCTGCTGGACACAGACAAAGCCTCTTCAATCGCATTGCTTCAAACTACGACCAGTTGAATGACCTGATAAGCCTGGGGCAGCATCGAGTATGGAAGCGGATGGTAGTCTCATGGAGCGGGTCTTGACTTTGCAAATGAGCAACTGACAATTGCATCAGAGCGACAGGCAGGTTCATCAAACATTTGCTACAGAAACATTGAGTGGGTTCAGGGTGATGCATTGAATCTACCATTTGCGGATTTCTCCTTCAATACCGTGACAGTTGGCTATGGGTTGCGTAATGTTGTGGACATTACCCAAGCTTTAAGAGAGATTTATCGTGTGTTAAGAAAAGGTTCAACTGTGTCTGTTTTGGATTTTAATAGGAGTTCAAACAGTACTACTACTACTTTCATCCAGGATTGGGTTCTGGACAATGGTGTTGTTCCAGTTGCTAATGGATATGGACTCGGAGATGATTATGCATACTTGAAAACTTCAATTGCTAACTTTCCTACAGAGTTCTTAAATTCAGGCAGCAGGCTCAAAATTTCTGTTTAGAAGAGAGCGGTGGAGATTTTTGGTCTAGGCTCTTTGGCAGCGCAGCAGAGGAATTTTATTGTATGGCAGCGTATCTAAGCATTTTGAGGGATGTTCTTTCTGAGTGATTCTACATATGGTATTGCTGTTCCAAGTAATTATATGCTGAAGATAACCATTGTGAGAGGCATTTACTTACAAG
>LPNX011107968.1:1591-121936 GCA_001517045.1 Pseudotsuga menziesii
ATAATTAACTCCACAGCCTTGTCCAGAGGCTTCGGTGGGATATCCTTCGGGCCGAGAACTCTTGACATTGCTTCCACAGTGGTGCTGCGCTTTTTTAGGACAGTATTACTATTACTGGCATAAGAATGTCGTCCTAATGTAATGAACATGTTTACCCCAATGGCTGGATTTGATTTTGCATGAAGGCCCAAAATTGGTCGAATTTCCAAGCAGCACCCAGCGATCAATAAAACACATCGAACAACATACTTCCCAAGTAGAACAGTCATTACAAACTCCATATCAAAACCCCTGGGACTCTCACCAGAACAATAGTTAATCATCCCCGTTCTTCACTAGCATTCACTCACTCTATATCTTTGAACGTCTCTGACTATGGCATTATAACGAGCCAGAAGATTGAGTTTCAGCTATGAGTCTCTCAAATCCTCACACACATCATCATTGAGTGGCATGATGACAACACGAATGGTCAGGTGGCCTATTGATCCGATTCCTTATGTGGAGATGCCAACTACACCACCCCTTTCTACTATGATGTCATGATATTAATCGCGGAAGTGACCCTCAGCCAACTCACTTGTCATCAGCCTCAATTTATCTCATGGTGTGTGTACTTGAAATTTGTCACTTCATCGATCCCTTCTTATAATGGTATCAATATTCCCTTGTGTTCAACAACCCTATTGCCTTACCATACTAGGTGTAAAGGCTATACTCATCTTATGTTGCTCAATCATTATGGAGCTCCTCATTATCACGCACACCGGACATCAAATCTTTGGATTCCAAGATGCGATCTACGCCATCCATTTTGATTTATCTTAAACCTTGATATCCAACAGCATGGTTGGATATATAAATGTTGTTCTTCATAAATTTATATATAATGACAATTCAACATTTTATTTTATTTTTAACTGCATTAGTAGTGAGCTTCTTGAATGAAATAATCCATTGCGATATCATAATATTACAAAGTTATTTTAATCAAAATGTTATGTTTATGTTATTTCTTTACAGCATTAGTAATTAGCTTCTTGATTAAGTTGTTTTTTCTTGGTTCCTTTTTATAGTCTTCATGTCTATTATCATGCCTCCCCGTAAGCACTCCCTCTTTGTTTCTTCCCCTCCAGGGATTGGCAGGCCAAAACCTATGAGTCCTCCCCTCCATTTCTAGAAAATGATTGTGGAAAAGAGAAAATGTTATAAACAGGAAATTCCTGAGTCAGTCCAAGCAAACATCGAGAATGTCGAGAGAGAAGCGGAGTTGGAAGGAATTTTCTTGGGACCTAAGGAGATTAAAAATGAATTTTAAGGATTTAGTCCTCGATCGTGGAACCTCCAGAGGAAAACTCTCTCTGTATCAAAAATCTATGGAGCTGCAATGGTCACAGAAGCTTATCTTAGGAAAAACTTTAGTGGAAAAAGATGAGCAGCATGGGGAAATTATTCTTCAGCAGGACAAAATCATGTTGATCCTACACAGGATTTTGGACAATCAGGCTAAGTCCACCAAGAGACTGGGCATGAAGCTCGAGCCTCATGAACACTTGTTTGATTGACCATGTTCTTCTTTCAGTCTTTGTTTTAGTCTTTATCTGTTTTAAAAACTACGATTGTTAACGGTTACTTTTTATGTTTTCATGGAAGAAATGTTTTTTGAGACTTATCAAGAACTCCCAATCATTCTGGTTCAGTCTTGTTTCCTTTCGAGGGAGACTGCTAGTATGATCTACAAGCCTATTTTCCCAGAAATAGGAGGGCTTGGTTTTTTCTGTAAATGTCTGTTTTTTGGCTATCAATGGCAATAGAAGGACCTACTAATTTCCCAAAAAAATTTATATTTTTGTTGAATTCTTCTGGCAAGAATTACAACATTTTGTGGCTTATATTTATTGATTGACTTTGCAAACGATGATGATTGGATTTGGAATTTGTCATGTTCAATTGCTTCCAATTCGTTTAAATTCAGATAAATCTAAATCCTTACATCATTTATATTTGTATAAATTTAAAAAGTAAAATCCCAAATCATGAAGTCTGTATATCATCAATTGGCAGTTTGGAGCCTGTCTATGATGATGAAGAATGCAACTGGTCTCTAGATTAGAGGTTTCGGTCCTAAATTTTCTCTTAACATCTTTCTCTAACACATTAGATACTTTTTTCAATAGTAAATATGCCAATATGCCAATTGACGTGAATGAATGGATTAGAATCGGGCAAGTTGGTAATTTTCTTTAAATATTTTTTTAATTACAATTGTAATTTTTCATTTAAAATTGTTTGTCCTAAACAGTTTAAACATTTTCACAATTTCCATAAAAACATTTAAGACTTTTTTAAAGAACTGTGTTTAACTTTGTTTAAATGAGTGTAGGACACCACTCTTTATACTATATATGGTTCTAGTTATAATAAGAGTGGTTAGAATTAGTAGGATATAATCTCCTTAGAAGCATATTGAATACATAATAATAAAAATAAAAAGTGGACATCATTATGAAAATTCCAAATCTAATGAGTGGGGAGACTACTATTTCTAAATGTCTAAAAAGAATAGTAGTAATAATACAAACCAAACTCGGCCAGCTATTCAACTTTCATGATCACCGGAATCCATTTCATCTGGCCCTCAAAAGACTCTGTAACAAGGCGGTGGTGGAGTGCCTCCTCGTGGGCTGCTTTACCAGGCAATGCTTTTTCCCCCTCTATCCTCTATCTCCCACCTCTGAATCGGCAATGGAATCAGGAGGATCCCCTTCAAAATTGTGACAGACAGTTGAGGAGCTGCTGGATTCGTTGGAAAATATGTTGGGTAGACTCCGAGATAGATCAAATAGGCAATACCAGAACTTGCAAGCATCCTTCTAGGCTAGAGAGGAAAGCTGGGACCTTCATAATGAAGACTTCAGGAATCTACAAGAAGATCTATCAGATTCATCAAGAAATATGGAAGATCTCAAAGAAGTTGTTCAATCTAGCATCAAAGAGTTGGCTAACTCCCTGGGGAACTTCGGGAACCATCTCAACGCGCTGGAGAAGGCAGTCAAAGTGCTACTAGCAAATATGGTCAATTGATTCTTGCCAGTCTGGTATTTATCATAGCTGCATTATGTTTAAAGAATCTCAGGCGAGGCTGCGTCCTCAGTGCAATATCTGTTTAGGTTGTCTTGAAGCTATTTGCTACCGTTATCATGCCGTTGAGAAGCATTGGATTCTAGAAACCAGTCTGACACAGCATCTTGGACTAACTGTTTGTCAAAGCATGTGGTAGCTGTTTTACCGCCTCCATTATAATCTTCTCCTCTATTTTGGTCTAAAAAAAATAATACAAACCAAACTCCATGAAAGTGGGGAAACTCATTTTCCAATTAAATAAAGTTCTCAGAGTATTTATTTATTTATACGATTTGATACAGAAAAATTATGTTTTAAAAATCCATTACAGCTTCAATATGGAATTATACATCTCATAGATAAGAAAATGTGAATTTTGTTCCAAATTGTACAAGAATTTCATCTTCAAGGATGCTTAATAACTTAGGAAAATTAATTCACTCCTTGAAATTTTTGTCATTATTAATTCACTCCTTGAAAATATTGTCATTAGTTTATGTTTATGGGATGTATTGTGGAAACCCAAATTTTCACCTTCTCTTTTTCTTTTTTCTCCGAATTTTGACTTCCGAGTTTCTTGATTTCTGTCTTCTGGGTCTTCGGCTTCCGATTTCTGACTTTGGAATGCAAAAATCTACGAAACAACATGCTCACCTGTCACTTTTTTGATTTCCGACTTTCAACCTTTCGACTTCGCCTTTCGACCTTGGACTCTAGAAGTCGAAGGTTGAAAATTGTAAATCGTAAAGATAGTTGAAGGTTCTAAGGAAAGTTGAATCTCTGATTCCCAAAACCGGAAAGTGGAAGTCGGGAGGTCGAAATTTTGAAAGCGAAAATATAGCTGAAAGTTATCAGGAAAGTTGGATTCCCGATTCCGGAAGTCAGGAAGTCGAAAGTCGGAAATCGAAAAACAAAAGAAGCAAATGGTTGTTCCATAGATTTTTGCATTCCGTGGTCGGAAGGAGGAAGTCATAAGGTCGGAATTCAAAAACCAAAAAAGTGACAAGTGAGCATGTCACTTCTTGAATTTCGGCATTCCGAAGTCAAAAATCGGAAGCTGGAGAGACAGAAGATAGAAATCGAAAAAGTCTGAAGTCAAAACTTGACACCGCTTCACTTTTATAATTCCACGCTATGCTCTTCGGCACCGGATCTCGGATATCAGAAATATTAACTTTCTCTTTAGCATTTCCTAGTGTTGTCTCTCTTCTCTTTTCGACTTCCAGACTTCGCTTCTCCTGCACCGTTGATCCACTGCGGACTCGATCTTTCCCGTTGATCTGTATTTTAATGGGACTTGGGTTGCATATCGGATATCAAAAATGGGACTTGGGATGCATATCGTAGATGTAATATGAATTTTGCAACCTTAGATTCTTGTGCCCTAATTATTTATACCACTTCATTTTCCAACGGATGAAGAGATAAATTTACCAAAAACAAAAATCTAATTATTATCAAAGTTCTCAACAAGAAGACCATAAAATAAATTAAACTAATTAAGGATATTATAAAATAAATTCAAGTAATCTCACTGCACCAACAAAGACTCAGTTCATTCATTATAAAAGAATGAAGCTGAAAGATGAAACATGATTTTCACAACACCTGCATGTAACAAAAGTATTAGTAAAGTAAAAAAGGTTCAATTTGGGAAACACTTGATATTCTTACCCTCTCGGTGTTCCTTTGCACCTCTTAGTGCAAATACAAGAAGGACTACAATCCATTAAAAAAATTTAATGGACAACCATGAAACATACCACAAAATGAATGTAATTTTATTATTTTGAAAAAGTTACAAAGGGAAAAAGTCAGAAGCTTTTTTCTCTATAGCTCCTAAGGTTAGTCTCCAAAAATTCCCCCCCTACTTGAAAACACCTTTCCGTTTCAATAATATTCCATTTTTTTACCAAAAAAGGAAGCTTCTAACTACTTATTTATTAGTTTTGGAGTCATTGAGATGAGACTATAATTCATTTTTTGGTATTTACAGGATATTACAATACTGCAAACAACGTTATTATAGGTCACATAAATCATGCAAAGACATTCATTTGACATACATAGCAGATGTTAACCATGTAATGAGAAATAATGACACAAATAAACACATTAATAAATACCACTGATAATTACCAAGTCATAAAATAATAGAAGAATGATTGGAATTCGTTAAAAAAATTTAATGAATGAACCATGAAACATAACATGAAATGACTGCAATTTTATTGACTTCTAAAAAATTACATAGTACAAAATCACAAACTTCCCTATACTGTAACTTGGTAGTATGTCCTTCGATATGTTCCTAGGCTTAATCTCTCAAAAATTCCCCCCTTCACTTGGGAAAACTTTCCCTTTAAATAATAATACAAAGTCTTACAAAAAATGAAGAATTCCCAAGATGTGGGATCACAAAATCAAACAGTGTTAGTTTGGCCAAGGGAAGAACACCAATGGACATCTAGATCCATCAAGAAATCAATATGCAAGTATTTGGCTTGTTCTAGGTGTACTTCTGCCCTCAAGATCTGGGATGTGATTTCCCTATTTTTTACCTTCTTCCATTCTCGAAGATACGCCTATATTTTAAGCATTGCAAAACTAGGTATCACAATCCAGCTCGTAATCTCCTACAAAGTAATCTGGGTCACACCCTAAATTTTATCCTTAACTACAGTAAAGGTTTGTTCAATTTCCTATAATTTTAGCTTGGGAGGTACTTCCTGGTTGATTAGACCTAACATAGGAATCTTCAAGTAACCGAGAAAACTATCAGAAGTTGTCCACGTACACTTGGATGCTGATTGTCCCTCATGGATAATGGAATCAATTGTATTGCAGATGCCTTCCCAAGTTTCAATTGTCCCTTCAGTTTTCTAAGCCATAAGATTTTCCATGATTGACATGTCCTGTGGTTTATCATTGTTGTGTGTTTTCCAACCCAACACATTCTCAAACGCCTTAGCTGTTGCAGTTCTTCAAGTATGGTGTTCCTGCAAGACATTTGACTATGATTGAAATGATGTGTACAGTTCATGCATTTCACTTAACCCTGTATACATACTAATCATAGAATCACAATATTGATCATTAACCCTGCAAGATAACTGTTTGAATTCTTCAACTGTTAATGTGGAAAATGATGAGGCAACTGAAGACAACTATGATTCTTTGATATTTTGCTCAAGGGAAGCATTTTGATTAGCTTGTTGCTGATTAAGGAGATTTGAAGAAGAAGGATCAATCTTCTTCTGCAAATATTATTTTTATCTTGGTGTTCTTGTCTAAGGAGCCAAGTCTCCTTTTGGTAGCGTTCCTCTGTTGCTTCCAAATCCTCTTTGGCTTTGTGCAATTCATGTTCTTTATCGAGGAGATCCTTATGCAAATGTGACACTGAGTCATAATTTTCTCCTTCTAAAGCTCCCATAGTAGTTTTCGTATCCAATGTTCCTTGTCTAACACTAGTGGCATCAGTTCTCCAAACAACTTGATTAAGCATAGGAAGATGTTTGAGTGTTCCTTCCCTTGTCCTCTTTGTTCCCTTTTTATTATTGCCTTCTCTTTCTTTCTCTAAAAATATTTCCCTAAGGAAACAACAACATCCTCTCCAAAATATGACATCTCTTCCGAGTCCGGTAGGATTTCCTCTTGGGGAGTGGTTGATGGCTTAGGTTTTGTTTGAGAGACCGAGAATTCTACACTAATGGGAGAAATGTCCAAGGGGGGAAGTAGGGAAAATAGATATAAAAGAAGAGGAAGAGGTGGGAATAGGAATATCAACTTGCGAAGAAATAATTGTGGAGGTATAATGGACTTCTACTCGGGAAAATGAAATATGTGAGGATGTAGAGGTAGTATGAGATGTATGGGGGATCAATGACATAGGTGGATCAAGAGGAGAACTAGGACTAGGCACTTATGATAACACTGATGAGTTTGTAGATGTCTCCTCAACAATGGGCTTTAAATTCAGATAAGAAAAGGAACACTGAGGAAATAAAGCATCAAAAAGACCTGATGATGTCTGTATATTTGGAATGGAGGATGTAATGGAAGAGAAAATATTGACAAGGCATGTAGTAGGACCAGATTCTTCCTCCAGGTCATTATCAATGCCATGCACTTCAATTTCAAGTTTAGGTGGAGGTTCAACCTACTGTATTGGAAGAATCTGCAGAGGTAGTTGTTCTTGAAGAAAAAGTGGAGCTACATGTCCTGGTTGTTCCTCTCTGAGCACTTGCTGAGGTATGTGTTGTATTTGATCTACTGGTGCTTTAGGCTCCTATGCTTGGTGGGGAACAGACTGATTTTTGTGTCCCTTAGGTTGAGGTTCAGCCTCTTCTACCCGCGTCTAAAGCTGGGATCTGAGCTTCTCAAGATTTCTCATGAATTCTTCCCTTTTATGCAGATCTTCATCCAATTGTGAATACTGAGAAATCACAAGGGCCTACATGACGGTTTTACCCTTGTCTTTAGACTGGGAGGCTAAGACAAAAGAAGAAGTTGTTGTTGCCTATTGTCTTGCTTCTTTCTCCATGTCTTCCCTGTGAATTTTATCTTCTGCATCGAACTTTAATTTCCTAAAGTGAAGGGTAGTCTTCTTAGTATCTTTCTTATACTTAGCAACATGTGCCCTTACTTCTAGATCATTGATATTCTCCAATGCCTCACAAAAATCAATAGCTACCCTATATATGGAGTCATCTGGCAGCTACTCATGTGTGTAATAAAACTTATCTCGTTCTTGAGCAAATAGGCTTGCCAAATAAGCCTTTGGATCATGCATTCTTTTAGGGGCTTCTCCCAGGTTCAGAATTGAAATTTCCTTACCAAACACTACTGCATGGGTAGAATTCTATAGGACCAAAGAACCTAAATTCAAGGGAAACTTAGGCCAACACTTATTTTTGTGCTTGGCCGATTTAGGGAAGGCGCCATCAATGACCGTTTGAAAACCAAATTCTTACAAAACCATGCAGCCTGGGACAATCCTTGGCAGTAAATGGACCGTGTTGCTGCCCCAAATTTTGAAGTAGGAGAAATATTCTCCAACATACCAATCCTCATGCAAAGTGATCAAATCCCTTGCACTTTGTAAAAATGTTGGAGTGTCATCCTTGAAAACATTATGGTACATAGACCCTAAGAAAAGGTCGCAAATATCATACACCCAAGGAGCAAAGTTATCATCCCACATGTTAGAACAATAAATATGAACATGCGGGGAATTGTTCTTCCAATTCCAACCCAAAGTGGGAAATGCACATGCTGCACAAAAAACATCCATTACGTAAGCCGACAAGAAAAATTGGGGTTTCCTGTTTGCCGGGGTCTTCTGATACTCAACAATTTCCTCTTGCAAAATTACAGATAAAATCTAAGCCCAATTGAAAGAATAGCCCATAAGGACAATGTGATGTGTTGTTGAAACCCATTCAGCTTTAAACAGCGAGCAATTAGCCGACCCATACAACCGGCAGAACATGGCTGCAAGCAATGAATATGGTTCCCTGAACCATGAAATAAGGTAAGTATTACCTAGTCGAGGAAGAAACAAAGTAGGGTTTTACCATGGCTCAAGAGTTGTTTGGGGGGTCCAAGGGCGTAAGCCTTAGAAAAAGTATTAGGATTGAAGGCGGCCAGAAAAGTGCCAATGTGGTAATTGAACGTGTGCTCTTGAGGTTTAGCATTGTCCAATGGGCATTTCACTGGGTCTATGTCATTAGAGGAAATTTGGGGTATAAAATGGGCCTTATAAGAAAACATGCCAACAATAAATTCTTGTGAGTTGGAATTCAAGAACCAACAGAATTTCAATAAAGAAAGTCAACCATAATGGTTGAATTGAGATATTTGTCATAAAAAAAACTACTTTTTTTATTCATATTTTCGACATATCTCTTTGTGTTTTTACTCAAATTTCGAGTGGGAGAGCTCGTTGGATGTAGAATTAAATTCCGCATCCAAAGAGTGCCCACAATGCATAATTTTGAAGGACCCCACTACCCCAAAAACAAGAAATAGCTGAAAAAACGTGATGAGGACATCATCATCACGTTTTTTTAGGTATTTCTAGTTTTTGGGGTAGCGGGGTCCGTCAAAAGTATGCAGTGTGGGTACTCATTGGATGCAGAATTTAATTCAGCATCCAATGAGCTCTCCTGCTTGAAATTTGAGTAAAAACATGGGGAAATATGTCAAAAATACGAACAAAAAAGTAGTTTTATTCTTTCTTCCTCCAAAATTAATAAATATTATTTTATTATTTTAACTATTATTTTATTATTTTCCTTAGGAGGCCCATTTTAGACCTCAAAATTCCTCTAATGAAGGAATGAAAGGTGATCTATAGGTAATAAGATGGAGCTGCGAGCTCCAAATTATGATATAAGTTGGCTGGTCATGAGGCATAGTGGAAAAATCATCATTATCAAAGATAGCATATATCGTCGACCAATCCAAAACTAGGGTTTCGGAAACACGTCCAGTAGTGTCCGTGAATATTCCAGCGTTTGGATCTTTGGATTTTTGCTCTTGCAGAGCTGTCTTTGATCTTGTGTTTCTGGGTATAGTAGGTGTCATTTCTGCCCGAAATTTGGCAACCATTGTAAAAAGTTTACTACGGTGTAAAAGTACCAAAATAAAAGGTTGTAAGAAGTCAACTTACTGGTAGAAAGTTCCAAAACCAAGAAAAACTGTGAGCTCGAGCGAGAAAAACGCTGTAAAAATCCCAAGCATAGTAAAAAATGCCACTGGAGATGGTAAAAACCCTCATGAAATTGAACAGAGTAAATAGCCAAATTCTCAACGGGAAAAAAGATCTAGACCGTAGATCTAGCATAAATGAACGACTCAGATGAAGGCGCAAAAGTAAAAAATCGGAAGTAAAAAGTTTTGAAAGTTTGGATTTTGCGTTTTCCAGCTTGCACGTCTCGTACATTGAAAAGAGGAAGTCGAAAAGTAATTTACTTGGACAGTGTACATATTAAAGTTCTGCGTTTCGCATTCTACAGAGGAGAAAAGCGAAAAGCGAACAAAACAAGAAAACATAAGTTGCGAAAAAATAACCTTTCTAGTTTCCGAGAAACACTATGCGGAAATCAGAAGTCGGAGACAAGGACGACAGTTTTATCATGAATAAAAAATTTCGAGTTCCGCATTCCGGACAACGGAAAGAGGGAGTCAAAAATTCATCTTTTTTATTGCAAGAAAAATGATACTTCTAAAACTGAAAGTAGGAAAGACAAGAAAGGAAAAACGCAACAAAGGACTTTTTCGATTTACGCATTCTAGACATCAGGAAGCGGGAGTCGGAAAGGAAAAAAGTTTTATTGCGAACATGTGAGTCCCGATTTTTGGATTCTGCATGGAGGAAATCGGAAGTCGGAAAAATATTTCCCCAAATACTTGAAAAAATGGATCCCCGCATTCTGGACATTGGAAAGCGAAATTCGAAAGGAGGAAGCACTCAAAATGATACTTATAAAGGAAAAGGTGCTTCCAAAAACCAAAAATCCCCCCAAAAAAGACTTACGAGGAAATTTTATGAATTAGAATACATAAGTCGAGGAACTGACTTCTGCAATCCAAACCAGAAATAAAGTGCGGGAACCTTGTTTCGTAAGTTGAGGAGCCGATTTACGCTATCAACAAGAAATCAGAAATCGGATTGCATGAAACTGTGCGAACCCTTTTTCGTAAGTTGAGGAGCCTACTTCCACAGTACCAACCGAAGATCGGAAATCGGAAAAGTGTGACGATGCGGAACACCTGTTTCAGAATTTATTAAGCTGATTTCCGACTTGCAGGTGCGGAAATACTGGTAAGAAAGTGTGGAAGCAAGACAACATGTTCATTGAAAATAGGAACCGTAAGACAAACCAAAATTACAGTAAACATAAAATATTTAGGGATGTTTTCCATCAAAACTGATGGTATGAATTAGAATATGTACAATAATAGACAACCAGATGCTTGTGCTTCTACAGATGCTTCATTCAGTTACAGAAAAACTCAATATTTTTACCCTCTCGATGTTCCTTTGCACCTCTTGGTGCAAATGCTAGTATACATATAAACAATTAATGGTTTTTTATATACAAATAGTTATGGTAAACAAAAACAGTACAAATTAAATAGAAATTAAATTTCACTAAAAGAATTATAAACCTATATGTGTAGATCATAGTTTTTTTCAACAGATCCCTATAATATAATCAAAGCTTTTTTTTTCAAAAACATTTATAATATGTTTTTAAGTAAAAAAAAAACCTAATTAGTGATATAAAAAGTAATCAATATTTTAATTTATTATTTAGAGGAATGGAATGGCCATTATAATTTTATATTTTATATTCCAAGTACTTGAAGGCTTCTTCTCCGTGCATTATAAAGTTTGAAATGATGATATAATGCATTTAAAATTAGAGGCCACTTTACTCAATTTAATATCCCGTTATTTATTTAAATAAGTTAACTTAATATTGAATTATTGGTGAAATTTAATTACAAAACAAACAAATAGATTTAGCATTAATGTTATTTAGTATTTATTAATTAAAATAAATGAAATTAATAATATTGAGTTGAGTATTTTCTAATTAAAGTTTATAAAAAACTAAAATTGATTTTGTTTAATTTTGTTAAATGATAACTAAACATCTTAAAAGATATTAAGAAATAAACCAATAATCCCTTCGAAGTGTGGTGATCTCGTTACTAATTTCATTGTATAACTAATATAATTTAATGGTTAATTCTTCTTAGTTCACTTAGTTAAGGCGTGGGTTTCTTTTGAAAAGTGGCCCAAATTCAATACTTTTAGGAGTGATTTAATTAGAAAAAGACACCTAAAAATTGGTGATTTGAACAACTCCATATGTATATTAATTTAATTAATTCAATCATTTGTTAATTCTTTTGCAAAAGCTACCTAACCTAAAATAGATACCTCCCAAAAATATATTATTAATCAATTACAAATAATTTCATAAATTAAAATCAAAATCAACAACTTTTATATAGATATATTTTCATTTACTCAACCCCACACTACCCAATATCATTATGTACTTGTTAAAGTAAATTGTGGTTGATGCATAAGTTGATATTCCTATCATATCATATAGTTTTTGTTGTTATAAAGAAATAAACTTTAAAAGTCCATTCAAAATTATATGTAAGAAGGTATTTGTCTGCATATATATTAATTAATTTCGAGATAAGGTTGAGATTAGAATAATAAATTATATAAGAAATGGATCATATATATATATGTAATAAATTATTTAATCAATATTATTTGTTGTTATAAAGAAATAAACTTTAAAAGTCCATTCCAAATTATATGTAAGAAAGTATTTGTCTGCATATATATTAATTAATTTCGAGATAAGGTCGAGATTATAATAATAAATTATATAAGAAATGGATAATATATATATGATAATAAATTATTTAATCAATATTATTTTAAGTAATACATTTTTTTAAATAGAAATGAGAGAAAGTATTGGATTGAAAAAAAGGTTGTGCGTAGTCATACATAAAAAATTGAAACCAAGGTTTCAAATAGTTCTGAGAAGAGAGTAAAATTGTAACAACTATGCATAAAAGAGAATTTTTAGTGTTTTTAAGATGCTTCCTAAAAGCTTTCAAGCCCTTTAAAGGGTATACTCTAACAAACTGATTATTAAGCAAAATACGGAACTACATATAGGATAACAAAGTTGAATCTTCTAGTTTTTCTTGCTTCATGCTCGTGAGCGGGCTGCACGACTGAAGTTTCCTCCATTGGGTGGTCTCCTTGGTCTAGAGAATTCTGATAATGGATGCACTGGCTCATTTTGACCATTTCTAAACCTCTTCTTTGATAAAATCCACAGTTCCCATCATCTCTCTCGGGTCATGTTTATTGTCATCAATCTTGGATTCGTGATAGCCCATTTGATTTGCAATGAATCTGACATCAAATGCTACGTCTCTATTCTCTTGAACATCGACACTCACCATCTCATAGACCATTCAAAGATGAAGTTTAATGTCTTTCAGGATGGACTTAAGCTCAACAATGTGTGTGTTCCCTCCTTTACTTGCCATTGGGCTCTGGGATCTGCTGCTAGACGCCCACGAGAGATATAAGAACAAGTTTCGTAACTATTGGATTTCATATTGAGTCAGACTATCTGTGTTTCCCTTAATTCCGTCCCTCATCAGACCCTCAAACAAATTCTGGAGCTAATGGGCTTTGTCTTGAACCAGACTACCACTATTTTCCTTAGTTAGGTTTCTCACTAAACAATCAAGCGTTGATCATAAATGGGAGGGGGATCTCTCTTAACATCCTCCATTCTTCGTGCCATCAATCACCTCAAATTGATGTCATGTCGAACTTGGGAGTCCATCTAAATTGACATGGCACCTCAGAAACTCCTTGGGGGAATCTTTTGTTTCTTATATGAGATTTTAGAAAAAAAATTGGGAATTTTTTTACTATCAACTAAATTTTGATAAAAATCAATCATATGTAAAATAAATTCAAAATTGTTATTAAAAAACTAATATTTTTTAATTATAAAACGAAATATGTGTAAATCAATCATATATGTTAAAAAAAATTCAAAATTGTTATTAAAAAAATAATATTTTTTAATTATAAAATAAAATTTGTGTAATTGATGTGTTATTAAAAAATAATATTTTTTAATTATAAAATAAAATATGTGTAACATGACATTGATGTAACCATTTTCATGTTGTTGTTCGGGTGTTGAGGGATCTAACTTGTGCTTCGTACACCTTGTCATGCAGATTGGACTGAGATGTCATCGACACAACACGTGGCAAGGTTTTAGACCTGTCGCTGCAATTCTCGTGTCATTTGAAACAAACATAAGCCAAGCAACCTCTCTCTCATGTGTGTAGATGCATCATACGACATCACATATTTAATTTAGAATATAATATCACATAACATTTTAAAAATACGATGTTACTGCTTTCTAATTAACATTGTTAATTTGGAATATCATTTGATAAAAAGAGCTAATAATTTTTTTTCAATGGAATGCATCTTGTAAATTTTTCCATTTTCCTTTATTTGGAGGATGGGCAAACTTTTCCATTTCCCTTTATTTGTTTGAGAGACCGGGACTTCTACACTAATTGGAGAAATGTCCAAAGGGGGAGTAGGGAAAATAGATATAAAAGAAGAGGAAGAGGTGGGAATAGGAATATCAACTTGCGAAGAAATAATTGTGGAGATATAATGGACTTCTACTTGGGAAAATGAAATATGCGAGGATGCAGAGGTAGTATGAGATGTATGGGGGATCAATGACATAGGTGGATCAAGAGGAGAAGTAGGACTAGGCACTTATGCTAACACCGATGAGTTTGTAGATGTGTCCTCAACAATGGGCTTTAAATTCAAATAAGAAAAGGAACACTGAGGAAATAAAGCATCAAAAAAACTTGATGATGTCTGTATATTTGGAATGGAGGATGTAATGGAAGAGAAAATATTAACAAGGCATGTAGTAGGACCATATTCTTCCTCCAGGTCATTATCAATGCCATGCACTTCAATTTCAAGTTTAGGTGGAGGTTCAACCTACTGTACTAGAAGAATCTGCAAAGGTAGTTGTTCTTGAAGAACAAGTGGAGCTACATGTGTTGGTTGTTCCTCTCTGAGCACTTGCTGAGGTATGTGTTCTATTTGAGCCACTGGTGCTTTAGGTTCCTAAGCTTGATGGGGAATAGACTGATTTTTGTGTCTCTTAGGTTGAGGTTCAGCCTCTTCTACCTGCGTCTGACGCTGGGATCTGAGCTTCTCAAGATTTCTCATGAATTCTTCCCTTTTATGCAGATCTTCGTCCAATTGTGAAGACTGAGAAATCACAGGGGCCTACATGACAGTTTTACCCTTGTCTTTAGACTGGGAGGCTAAGACAGAAGAAGAAGTTGATGTTGTCTGTTGTCTTGCTTCTTTCTCCGTGTCTTCCCTGTGAATTTTATCTTCTGCATCGAACTTTAATTTCCTGAAGCGAAGGGTAGTCTTATTAGTATCTTTCTTATACTTAGCAACATGTGCCCTTACTTCTAGATCATTGATATTCTCCAATGCCTCACAAAAATCAATAGCTACCCTATATATGGAATCATCTGGTAGCTACTCATGTGTGTAATAAAACTTATCCCGTTCTTGAGCAAATAGGCTTGCCAAATAAGCCTTTGGATCATGCATTCTTTTAGGGGCTTCTCCCAGGTTCAGAATTGAAATTTCCTTACCAAACGTTACTGCATGGGTAGAATTCTACAGGACCAAAGAACCTAAATTCAAGGGAAACTTAGGCCAACACTTATTTTTGTGCTTGGCCGATTTAGGGAAGGCGCCATCAACGACCGTTTGAAAACCAAATTCTTGCAAACCATGCGGCCTGGGACAATCCTTGGCAATAAATGGACCGTGTTGCTGCCCCAAATTTTGAAGTAGGAGAAATATTCTCCAACATACCAATCCCCATGCAAAGTGATCAAATCCCTTGCACTTTGTAAAAACGTTGGAGTGTCATCCTTGAAAACGTTATGGTACATAGACCCTAAGAAAAGGTCGCAAATATCATACACCCGAGGAGCAAAGTTATCCTCCCACATGTCAAAACAATAAATATGAACAGGAGGGGAATTCTTCTGCCAATTCCAACCCAAAGTGGGAAATGCACATGCTGCACAAAAAACATCCATTACGTAAGCCGACAAGAAAAATTGGGGTTTCCTATTTGTTGGGGTCTTCTGATACTCAACAATTTCCTCTTACAAAATTACGGATAAAATCTAAGCCCAATCGAAAGAATAGCCTGTAAGGACAATGTGATGTGTTGCTGAAACCCATTCAGCTTTAAACAACGAGCAATTAGCCGATCCATACAACCGGTAGAACATGGCTACAAGCAATGAATATGATTCCCTGAACCATGAAATAAGGTAAGTATTACTTGGTCGAAGAAGAAACAAAGTAGGGTTTTACCATGGCTCAAGAGTTGTTTGGGGGGTCGAAGGGCATAAACCTTAGCAAAAGTAGCAAGATTGAAGGCGGCCAAAAAAGTACCAATGTGGTAATTGAACGTGTGCTCTTGAGGTTTAGCATTGTCCAATGGGCATTTCACCGGGTCTATGTCATTAGAGGAAATTTGGGGTCTAAAATGGGCCTTATAAGAAAACACGCCAACAATAAATTCTTGACAAAAAATGGATCCCCAAATACTTGAAAAAATGGATCTCCGCATTCCGGACATTGGAAAGCGGAACTTGAAAGGAGGAAGCACTCAAAATGATACTTATAAAGGAAAAGGTGCTTCCAAAAACCAAAAATCCAAAAAAAAAGACTTATAGGGAAATTTTATGAATTAGAATATGTAAGTCGAGGAACTGACTTCCACAATCCAAATGGGAAATAAAGTGTGGGAACCCTGTTTCGTAAGTCGAGGAGCCGATTTACGCTATCAACAACAAATCAGAAATCGGATTGCGTGAAACTGTGTGAACCCTTTTTCGTAAGTTGAGGAGCCTACTTCCATAGTACTAACCGGAGATCGGAAATTGGAAAAGTGTGACGATGCGAAACACTTGTTTCAGAATTTATTAAGCCGATTTCCGACTTGCAGGTGCGGAAATATTGGTAAGAAAGTGTGGAAGCAAGACGACATGTTCATTGAAAATAGGAACCGTAAGACAAACCAAAATTACAGTAAACATAAAATATTTAGGGACATTTTCCATTAAAATTGATGGTATGAATTAGAATACGTAGAATAATAGACAACCAGATGCTCGTGCTTCTACAAATGCTTCATTCAGTTGCAGAAAAACTCAATATTTTTACCCTCTCGGTGCAAATGCTAATATACATATAAACAATTAATGGTTTTTTATATACAAATAGTTACGGTAAACAAAAACAGTACAAATTAAATAAATATTAAATTTTACTAAAAGAATTATAAACCTATATGTGTAGATCAAAGTTTTTTTCAACAGATCCCTATAATATAATCAAAGCTTTTTTTTCAAAAACATTTATAATATGTTTTTAAGTAAAAAAAAAACCTTATTAGTTATATAAAAAGTAACCAATATTTTAATTTATTATTTAGAGCAGTGGAATGGCCATTATAATTTTTGCGCCGAGAGGCACTCTACAGCCTAGTATGGGGGAGATCTTGTAATGTGATGTAACGTTACTAACATGTCGGCAAAAAATAATAGTGATAGTGAATATTATGGGAGAGATCTTGTAATGTGATGTAACATTTGTAACATGTCGGCAAAAAATAATAGTGATAGTGAATATTATGGGAGAGATTTTGTAACACAAAATAAAAAAATAAAATCACTTTCGTAAAGTTATTTTATTAATAAAAAATAAATTTTCTAATAGGCCAAAATAAATGTCGGCCACAAAAACAATCTAATATAGGGGAGATGTAATCTTCCTACCTAACAAAACAATAAAAAAGTAAAAATTTAATTATCCGTAAAAAAAATATGTGGGTCAAGAAAAAAACAAAAAATTGAATTATTGGCAAAAAAATGTTGGCCTTGCACATGGTTTTAAAACCATGTGGAATGCATTCTAAACAACCCATGTTTTTATTGTACATAGTTTAGGAGGCTTTGCACATGGTTTTTAAACCATGTGGAAGGCCTCCTAAACAACCCATGGTTTTATTGTACATGGTTTAGGAGGGCCTTGCAAATGGTTTTAAGACCATGTGCAAGGCCTCCTAAACAACCCATGATTGTAGGAGGGCCTTGCATATGGTTTTAAAACCATGTGCGAGGAAATGATGCAATGTTCGTTCCTAACATTATATTTAATATTATATGTTGGCCATAAATAATATAAAATATGAATAACAATAAAATTATATGTGGACCTTAAATAAAAAGATGTGTCTTTTGGTTTGAATCAAATCAATGGATACCTAAGAAGAGGTTTACAGCTCGAGAGATTTGATCCATCTTGGCGCTTGATAGAGCCTAGGATTTGGATCTACGCTGGTATATTTTATATTCCAAGTACTTGAAGGCTTCTTCTCCGTGCATTATAAAGTTTGAAATGATGTTATAATGCATTTAAAATTAGAGGCCACTTTACTCAATTTAATATCCCGTTATTTAAATAAGTTAACTTAAGATTGAATTATTGGTGAAATTTAATTACAAAACAAACAAATAGATTTAGCATTAATGTTATTTAGTATTTATTAATTAAAATAAGTGAAATTAATAATATTGAGTTGAGTATTCTCTAATTAAAGTTTATAAAAAAATAAAATTGATTTCGTTTAATTTTGTTAAATGATAACTAAGCATCTTAAAAGATATTAACAAATAAACCAATAATCCTTTCTAAGTGTGGTGACCTCGTTACTAATTTCATTGTATAACTAGTATAATTTAATAGTTAATTCTTCCTAGTTCACTTAGTTAAGGCGTGGGTTTCTTTTGAAAGGTGGCCCAAGTTCAATACTTTTAGGAGTGATTTAATTAAGAGAAGACACCTAAGACTTGGTGATTTGGACAACTTCATATGTATATTAATTTAATTAATTCAATAATTTGTTAATTCTTTTGCAAAAGCTACCTAACCTAAAATAGATACCTCCCAAAAATATATTAATAATCAATTACAAATAATTTCATAAATTAAAATCAAAATCAACAAATTTTATATATATATATTTTCATTTACTTAACCCCACACACTACCCAATATCATTATGTACTTGTTAAAGTAAATTGTGGTTCATGCATAAGTTGATATTCCTATCATATCATATAGTTTTTGTTGCTATAAAGAAATAAACTTTAAAAGTCCATTCCAAATTATATGTAAGAAAGTATTTGTCTACATATATATTAATTAATTTCAAGATAAGGTTGAGATTAGAATAATAAATTATATAAAAAATGGATAATATATATATGTAATAAATTATTTAATCAATATTATTTGTTGTTATAAAGAAATAAACTTTAAAAGTCCATTCCAAATTATATGTAAGAAAGTATTTGTCTTCATATATATTAATTAATTTCGAGATAAGGTTGAAATTAGAATAATAAATTATATAAGAAATGGATAATATATATATATATGATAATAAATTATTTAATCAATATTATTTGAAGTAATACATTTTTTTAAAATAGAAATGAGAGAAAGTATTAGATTGAAAAAAAGGTTGTGTACAGTCATACATATAAAATTGAAACCAAGGTTTCAAATAGTTCTGAGAAGAGAGTAAAATTGTAACAACTATGCATAAAGGAGAATTTTTTGTGTTTTTAAGATGCTTTCTGAAAGCTTTCAAGCCCTTTAAAGGGTATACTCTAACAAACTGATTATTAAGCAAAATACAGAACTACATATAGGATAACAAAGTTGAATCTTCTAGTTTTTCTTGCTTCATGCCCATGAGCGGGCTACACGACTGAGGTTTCTTCCATTGGGTGGTCTCCTTGGTCTAGAGAATTCTGACAATGGATGCACTGGCTCATTCTGACCATTTTCTAAGCCTCTTCTTTGATAAAATCCACAGTTCCCACCATCTCTCTCGGGTCGCATTTATTGTCATCAATCTTGGATTCGTGATAGCCCATTTGATTTGCAATGAATCTGACATCAGATGCTATGTCTCTATTCTCTTGAACATCGACACTCACCATCTCATAGACCATTCGAAGATGAAGTTTAATGTCTTTCAAGATGGACTTAAGCTCAACAATGTCTGGGTTCCCTCCTTTACTTGCCATTGGGCTCTGGGATCTGCTGCTAGACGCCCACGAGAGATATAAGAACAAATTTCTTAACTATTGGATTTCATATTGAGTCAGACTATCTGTGTTTCCCTTAATTATGTCCCTCACTAGACCCTCAAACAAATTCTGGAGCTAATGGGCTTCGTCTTGAACCAGACTACCACTATTTTCCTTAGTTATGTTTCTCACTAGACAATCATGCGTTGATCATAAATGGGAGGGGGGATCTCTCTTAACATCCTCCATTCTTCGTGCCATCAGTCGCCTCAAGGCCTTGGGATGGCAACCGGAGAGGACAGGTATTAAAGGCGATCACATGAAAGGTGTAGCCACTTGTCCATAGTGGCTCACATGTAATGGTGAGGGTTGAATAGTCACCGTGGGAAGGTGGCTTGTGGGCGGGCCAATCTCCCAACCTTAGCCAAAAAAAAATTGCATACTATGGGACATGCTTATAAATTTTAAATTGGTTCTTGAATTACCATTCCAAGTTGGTTTATGGATTCTTGGTTGGCAAGTTTGTTTGCGGAGCTATCATTTTCCCTGAGAATATGAAGATAGATCACTTGTGGAATAAGATTTAGCCGATGGATTCGGTCATAAATTCGTTTATAGTTAGCATAGCCATGATTATATCCAGATCTTATCTTTTGAATTACCTGCCTTGAATCTCTGAAGGCTAGCTTTGTGATTTTAGACTGACCAACCAATTCCAGGCCGAGGAGAAGTGAGAACCATTTCGCTTCATTGTTGGATCGATGTCCAAGTCCCAACCATAAGATTTTACTATGTTTCCTCTGAGATCAAATTGAAGTAATACACCTTAATAGAGCTAAATATAACTAACATTTTAAAGTTTGAATATAGATGAGATAAAATGTTTTTGAGAAAGTATAAAAAAATTATTATTCGTAAAACTAATATAATTAGATAAAGTTAAATATAATATTGCATTATGAGCCATGATAAGAGAATATAATTTTAAATTTTTTTGTTTTATTTTGGTAAGTAATATAATTTTTTTTTAAACTCTAGAAAAGAGAAAACAATGTATCAAATCTTGAAGTTTATCTAAAACAATAAAAAAAAAACTTAAAACAAATAATATATAAAGGTGTAAGCAAATCTTAATGGTTTGAAACATAGAAGACATTTACAAATTATTTGTTTGAATAATAGAATAATAAATAATTTTATTTTTTTTTAAATTAAGTTATATATTTTAGAAGACATTTACAAATTATTTGTTTGAATAATAAAATAGTAAATAATTTTATTTTTTTAAAATTAAGTTATATATTTTAATAAAATATATGATATTTTAAAATTTATTATAAATAAATGATTTTTGTTTTTTAGATTTTTTTTAAAACATTATTTTAGTAGGTTTAGAGTGAAAAACAATTATTTTTTAAACAATATTGAAAAAAAAGAAATATGATTTGAAAAATTAATGATAACTATGAGAAAACGTATTTTACTTATAGAATCTCATTACAAGAAATAAAATAGGTTGTTCAATTAAACTACACAAATGAAATAGGTTGTTCAATTAAACGACACAATGTGAAAGCAATTTGCTTTGTATTGTGATATGACTCTTCTAAAGGTCCCCATAGACTTAGTGAATTAGAGCATAGGATTTAATGGAGGGAATTCGCTAGAAGCACCTACTATAAACCTTAACAATTTTTATGAATACATTTCATTAAAGTTATGATTAAAAAAAATGATTATTACATATTGAAATTAATATAAATACTAAATATTTAAAAACTATGTGAATGTTTATTTTAAACGTTTTTAATTAAGATAAAATCAATTAAAAAAAATTAGTAAATTTTGTTTTAAAATATTATATATAGTTTTTTTAAGTTTGGTGGGTTAACTCAAATAATTAAAATGTTGTAAAAAACATAAAAAATATCTAAAGGTCAAATCTCTAAATAGTCATACATATAAAAATATCTTATTAAAATGTTCCCAAGTTACATTACCTTATCTCTTTAAGTGCATCAAATGCATTAAATTTTTTCATTAATACCATCCTCCAAATAAAGGGAAATGGAAAAGTTTGCCCATCCTCCAAATAAAGGAAAATGGAGGATGGTAATTCCATTGAAAAAAAATGATTGGTTCTTTTTATCAAGTGATGTTCCAAATTAACAATGTTAATTAGAAAGCAGTAACATCATATTTTTAAAATATCCGCGAGATGTAGAACACTTGGTGGTGGGGTACGGTCAAGATGCCCCCTAAGCTGAAAGGTCGTATGTTTTAATCCCGTCGGATACCAAAAAAACCAACTATGTTAAAAGTTGGTGCGGTCCAGGCCGGGTGCAATCCCCAAGTGATTTTGACGGCTTAGATGCCCCTGGTTCGTGGTTACTTAGCCAATGGCAACCCTGCTAATCAGGGGGTTCCACCACTTTACCAACAAAAAAAATCATATTTTTAAAATGTTATGTAATATTATATTCTAAATTAAATATGTGATGTCGTATGATGCATCTACACATGAGAGAAGTTGCTTGGCTTATGTTTGTTTCAAATGACACGAGAATTGCAGAAACAGGTCTAAAACCTTGCCACGTGTTGTGTCCATGACATCTCAATCCAATCTGCATGACAAGGTGTACGAAGCACGAGTTAGATCCCTCGACACCCCAACAATAACATGAAAATGGTTACATCAATGTCATGTTACACATATTTTATTTTATAATTAAAAAATATTATTTTTTAATAACACATCAATTACACAGATTTTATTTTATAATTAAAAAATATTTTTTTTAATAACAATTTTGAATTTTTTTTAACATATGTGATTGATTTACACATATTTCGTTTTATAATTAAAAAATATTAGATTTTTAATAACAATTTTGAATTTATTTTACATATGATTGATTTTTATCAAAATTCAGTCGATAGTAAAAAATTTCTAAAATCTCATATAAGAAACAAAAGATTCTCCCAAGGAGTTTCTAAGGTGCCATGTCAACATCAATTTTAGTTACAATAATCTATAAAAAGAACTTACTCCCCCCCCCCCCAAAAAAAATTAATTTCCAAACTCCTATAATTTTTTATAAATTATTTTAATAGAAAAATGAATATATAAAACATGATAGCAAAACAAACGAAGGTGTAGCATTGTTATCAGAAATCTGGGATTATTCTCTATCAGTTATATCATTAGTGTTGCTTTCTGAATTCCCATAAAAAAGAGAGGCCTCTATTTTGTGAAATTCTTCACTGAAATCATCATCTATACCTAGGGGAGCTTTTGGAGAATTTTCTGACCTTTGTAAGTTGGAATCTACACCACCATCATCAATAAAACAAGAGGTATTCACAGGAGGCTACATAGCTGAGTCATCAAATTTTATATCTTCTGAATTCACAACTGGTCGGGAGCTCCAACTTATTAAAATTCCTTCATGTTTCGAAATTCTATTGAAGATTTCATTTATATATTCATTCAACCTTCAAGCATTGTTTTCAAAGTCTTCTAACAATTAGCTTCAAACCCAACATAATTTATAAACTTCTATAATAACACCTTCCATCGGAGACTTCATGTCTCTCAATTGAAGGTGAGAATCTAATATACCTGACTATAAATTATCTACTCTGATAGAAAGATCATTTATTCTCTCTTTTGAATTTATGATACCAATTAGCTCTTCAATACTCTCAACTAGAAAATCCCTATCATGGAAAGAGAGGCACATTGATCTTTTTGAACAGAGACTTCAACATGAGATTATGACTCATTAACTCTAAAGAGATGTAATGAAAACCAAGTATAGAAAACCAAGGTTTTAAAATCCAAGCTTGTAAAGAATAGACATAAACTTGGAGGGGAAGACTTTGATCCATAAAAGAAGAAAGTTATGGAGATAGGTTTTGCCTTTGGACTCCATTCTTTTTTTAATTGTAGATCCCTTTGTTAAAAGGGAGGCTTTATTAACTAAACCATCGACATCGAAATTATGCTCTCTAGGAATATGATAAATTTGAGAGGAAGGGTTTTGATTTAAAAGATCATTGATTATCATTTGTGTTGGGATTAATTAATCCTCTTTTATCCAATATAGTCTATATGGTCATTTTGCATAACTTAGGGGGCAAGTATTACTGTACTATAGTTTGGGGGACACACATAGATGTTATCTGCCACTTACTGCATGTGCATGCATGAGTATATGTGCCTCTAGGAGCAATCCCTACATTTTAGGAGCCCACAATTAGGATTATTAATCCTCCCTTGTCCAATTTGGTCATATGTCTAAATCATGAGTCATGTCTAAATCAGGAGTCCATCTAGTCTATTTTTAGTCACTAGCACCATTGGGTCCACTTGGCTTGATTGGGGAACATGTTCCAGTTACTAAAGTGTGGGGAACACTAATTGAGGGCTACTGCCACTGATTGCACTTGCATGCATCAGTTTGGGAGCCTCCTAGATCAGTTCCTACAATTTAGGAGCCACTGGGAGTGCCAACACCAACCTTCAGCAATTGAGTTCAGTTAGTGACTAGTCAAGCTGAGTTAGGAGTCAGTTACATTCAATTCTAGTCCTCTACATTTAGTTAGTGCTAGGTTTGCATGGCTGCATGTAGGAGAGGTGCATTTCTCATCTACCACAGTCAGTTAGCCTCAGTTAACACTGAAGTAGACACATGAGTTGTTTGTTTGTCCAGAGATCTATGTGCTCAATTTAATATGGTATCAGAGCCTCGACAGACAAGGAACTTTTCCTCCTCAGATCTCCTACTGGATCATTTTTTAGCAAAATTGCTCCTTCCAGCTCTGCACCAGAAGCAGAAGGTTTACCACTTAATACCCCAAGTAAAGGAATTATTGATCAATCTTGCTTGATCAACTATGCTGGGTGTGATGAAAACCTGAAATGCGCAGGTTGTCGACCTTATGGTGCCCCTTTTGTGTTTTTGCAGGTACAACTTCGAATGGATTCATCAATTCCTCTTCTCTCCCTATTCTCAAACTATTCAGAATTGAAGAAGAAGATGATTGCATCTCTGATGAGATGAGGTCTCTATGGGGTGTCTATTGGACTCGGTGAAGATTGTTTTAGTGAGAATGACTGGTTGAATAAATGTGATGCAACTTTTGGAAGAATAGCATTGGGTCTTTCTCCTAGCTTGAGCTACCTCAGCAGATCTATTGAAGACCCAAAGGAACTCTAGACAAGATTGGACAAAACCTTTGGAATGATTGATAAGGATCACAATAGCACTTTGGAGAGAATATCCAGCACCATAAGCATTCTTGATCCAAAATTCTCAGCCTCCACTCTCTCTGATGAAGTTGTGCAAAATGAAGAAGAAGCAGAATCTTCTACACAGTCAATTCGAATTGAAGACACTCTCCTTGCAGTGGCTCCTTCTCCTGATGCTCCGGAAGTTCATGAGATCTCTGATATCTCATCTCCTCGTATGGTTGAAACAGAAGAAGACATTCGAATATCTGATATTGAAGAAAAACACTGCTGCACTTCCATTCAAACATTCACCGATGATTTTCCTATGAATTCTGTGCAAACAGTAATTGCTTCTGAAAGTGAAGAGAAATTTGATTTTTCTCCCTCTAATGTTGTTGCTCATGTGAAAATATGTGATACCTTGGATATTTTGGAAGAAATATTAGATTACCAGAGTGATCCATTCGCTCCCCATGATCTAGATCTTCCAGCAAAATCCTGCAGGATTGCATGCACCAAAATTCAGAATTTTGAAGAAGAAGAAAGTTGTGCATCCACCGTCTCGGTTGACCATTTCTTTGGATCTGATATGAACCTTATTGGATCTTATATAATATTATTTAGATCTGATCTGATCTTTCTTGGTTTAATATTTCAAATTCATAATTTTTCAGTACTGCTTGTAGCGATTCTCATCAACGGTGTGAAGAAACAAGTACCGCAAGTCTCCTACAAAACTACTACTAGGGATTTGATTTGATTTCATAGTTTTGGATCTGTTGTGAACTTATTTATATCTGATTTACTTTCTGATCTGATATTGTTTGGTTCAAATTTTAAAATCTTTGGTTCAAATTTTAAAATCCAAGAGCTTTCAGTGATGCTTGTAGCTACTCTCACCAATTCCGGTGTGAAAAATCAAGTACTGCACTTTCTCTTCAAAACTGTTGTTGGGGATTTGGTGTTAGTTTCCTCATATGAGGTTGCTAATATGAGGGATTTGGGGATTTGGTGTTAGTTTATTACGTGATTCATTAGCTATTTCAGAAGCTGTATCAGACTATGGAGCTCAAGCATTCGCTCTCAATAGTCCCAGTGCTTCTCTACCATTGATCACATGCTCATCTCCTCACAGAACTGGTAAAGAGGAAGATTTTCTACATCCGCCTGGACACTTACTCCTAACACTTGGGTTTATTCTTACCACTCATGGTTTTCTATTCATGGCTACAACATATCAGTTGCTTGAGTGTTCCTCACTGTTCTGAATCCTCAAGAACATTTTCTCACTTATCAGTTGACTTCGGTTGCTCTGCATGGGTCCAGTCTTCATCCAACAATTGTCTATATTTCTGATTTAGTTGAGCATATCATTCTTCTTCCAAAGAGGAAGATTCCTCCAGACATAATGATGGAGAGGTTCACATGCCAGGCCCCAGGATACCTGTGCATAGAAGAACCGGATTGATCCTGATTCTACCTGCTTAATTAGAGGGGGGCCTTTTTTCCCATGTGGTTTTTTCCTTAGCACTTTGTTTTTGAGCAGTTACTTTACTTTACTTGATGTATTGGGTGACCTATGGTCTTAATTACTAGGGCCCACATATTGTCCAAGTTAGCATTCAGGGGGGGTGTTAGGATTATTAATCCTCCCTTGTCCAATTTGGTCATATGTCTAAATCGGGAGTCATGTCTAAATCGGGAGTCCATCGTCTATTTTTAGTCACTAGCACCATTGGGTCCACTTGGCCTGATTGGGGCAATGTTCCAGTTACTAAAGTGTGGGGAACACTAATTGAGGCCTACTGCCACTAATTGCACTTGCATGCATCAGTTTGGGAGCCTCCTAGATCAATTCCTACAATTTAAGAGCCACTGGGAGTGCTGACACCAACCTTTAGTAGTTGAGTTCAGTTAGTGACTAGTCGAGCTAAGTTAGGAGTCAGTTACATTCAGTTCTAGTCCTCTACATTCAGTTAGCGCTAGGTTTGCATGGATGCATGCAGGAGAGGTGCATTTCTCATCTACCACAGTCAGTTAGCCTCAGTCAACACTGAAGTAGACACGTGAGTTATGTGTTTGTCCACAAATCTATGTGCTCAATTTAATACCCACTCTGAGTGCCACCAGCAGCCTCCATCATTTGGTTGTGTAGGTAAGCAGTTATGCTGAGTTAACCTCCAGTTACAATCAGTTAGATCACTTTTAGTTAGCCTAGCACCAATTTTGTATGCATGAAGGGAGAGTGACGCCTTTTTTCCCACCTACCTCATTAGTTAATTGATTTAGACATTCAGAGTTAGACTAGTGAGCTTCAATAGTGATTTACACACACTGAGTTAGCTAATCATTCAGTTAGAACTGATAGATTCGAATCCTATCTTTAGCATTCGAAATCTATTTATTGCATAATCATTATATTATTTATTAATGAATGAATATTAGTGTTGTGATTATCTCAGAAATTCTTGTCTAATTTATCTGAAATTTGTCGTATGAATTTCTTGTTTAGTGTACATTCTCTTTGATTATTCCACTACATAATTCTTTTTTTACAGCTTTCATATTTACATGTAGATTAATGGATCGCAAATTTAGCAATTTGAAGTACACTTACTATTTGATCCTTTTATTTGTGACAACATCTAATCTGAGATAAAATGATAACTGAGTCTCCAATAATTATTAAAAAAATCCAATTTATAAAACAATATTTCATTTCACACTAAAGAAAACAGCATACCTCTCGGCTTAATTATTTGTATGGAATCCTAATCCACAAATGTAAGTTAATACTTCATTTCCTCATGAATCAAAATCAAAATAACCTAAATCTGAGGGCACCTGTTGCACCTGAACAAATGTTTAACTTTACTAACAAATATAAATATTAAAAACTAATTGCGCCGAGAGGCGCTCTACATCCCAGTATGAGGGAGATCTTATAAGGTTATGTGGAAGATATTGTAACATTTGGTTGATATTATGTTGTAATGTTTGTTACTAACAAAATAATAAAAAATAAAATTTTAATTATCTTCCAAAATAAATGTCGGCCACAAAAACAACCTAATATGGGGGAGATGTTGTAATGTTCCTACCTAACAAAACAATAAAATTAAAAATTTAATTATCCGCAAAAAAAATGTTGGCCTTGTCCTAAACAACCCATGGTTTTAGTGTACATGGTTTAGGAGGGCCTTGCAAATGGTTTTAAAACCATGTGCAAAGCCTCCTAAACAACCCATGGTTTAGGAGGGTCTTCCAAATGGTTTAAGACCATGTGCAAGGCCTCCTAAACAACCCATGGTTTTAGGAGGGCCTTGCACATGGTTTTAAAACCATGTATGGAGGAGATGTTGTAATGTTCGTTCGTAATAAAATAAAAATATTTAAAATTTTTATATATCGGTCATATAATAATATTAAATATTAATAATAAAAATATTATATGTCGACCTTAAATAAAAAGAAAGATGTGTCTTTTGGTTTGAATCAAATCAATAGCTCCTTGAGTGCAATACTTAATAAGAGGTTTGCACCTCGAGAGATTTGATCACTCTCGACGCTTGATAGAGCCTAGGATTTGAATCTATGTTAGTATAAAATCAAACTAACTAAATTGACTAGCAAGCAATTACAATATTTTGTGAAGATCGATATAAAAATAATGATATATTAAAAAATGAAAATACTAAATCTAAACATATAAACTAAAAAACACAGTGTGAACATATTTGCTAGTATTTTTCTTTGAAATAATGTTAAAACGAGGTAATTTCATATTTCTCAAATGATTAATTTATAGTAAAACTATTATAAATTTGTCGTTTATGAAAGATATATGTTTAATAATGAAAAACATATTTTGAAAATTAAATTAATAAATATTTTTATACAAATAAATAAATATTTATTTTCTATTTTTCTATTTTAAAATATTTAATTAAATTGTATTTAAACAAAACATATTAAAAATATATATATTCTTAATTTTCCATCATTTTCACAATTTAATAAAATATTTGAAACTTAAAATTTAGCATAATAATATCTTAGGCTAATCACTACTTTAAAATTTATGAAATTAGAGTATGAAAAATAGAAAATACCTTCCCGCAACTAGTAAAAACAAGGTACGTCATATACACATACATATTGATTGATTTTGTATGTGTACTAAGAAAATATATGTGCAAGGAAGGAGAGATGGGAGAAGAATAACTCATGAATTCTGGGGTAAATAAAAATATATATTGATATTCAATTTAGAGGAAGAAATTATGAGGTTATAAACCAGGACCAAAATGTTTTGGTTAAGTAAAATCTAATATTTATGATCTCTTCAAATTTTAGTTTGAATTCTATGGAAAGAGACATGTTTTGTTCTCTTTAATTTTTGGAGAATTTTATATCAAATCTTCTCAATAGTTCAATTTTGAGGTT
This sequence comes from Pseudotsuga menziesii, assembly GCA_001517045.1. Classification (NCBI taxonomy): domain Eukaryota; kingdom Viridiplantae; phylum Streptophyta; class Pinopsida; order Pinales; family Pinaceae; genus Pseudotsuga; species Pseudotsuga menziesii. The sequence continues at coordinate 31,224 of LPNX011107968.1, forward strand.
TTAAAATATAGGAAAGTGATCCCAAAGTTGGTTAAGGATGTGAATAGACATGATGTCAAATGAAGTATTAATAGAGCATTTACTTCGATTAGATTTTACACACTAGGACCATCTGAACCCAATCTTATGTAATCAATCCCTCATTCATACCCTCTTCCACACATGTAGTCTAATGAAGAAGTTGTAGGTAAGCTAAAAAGGGATACTCTTATTTGTAATTTCATTTAAACACATACTCACTTGAATAAGTTTTTTCTTAAGTTCTAAATTACCTTATTGTTTGATGGCAAAAACTTGATGTCGACTTGGGATTGTTGATAGACTACGATCAAACAACTTGCACATACATGTGGTTTCTGAGCAAGGTGATTAACATTGACGTCTGAGTTATTTTTACAAGTTAATATTAGGACCCTAGTACTGTGATTCTAGTTTAATGTATAAAGGTTTATGCTAAGGTTTAAATTATATGATTAACAATAACCATTGAACAACGTTTAAATCTATCTTAAGCGATTCTTGGATTTTGAAATTGTTAAAGGTTTGCAAGTTTGTAACCATCCATGCGATGGTAATACTAGGGCCTTGGCCTATGTTTGGAAACATGTGACGCTGGTTGTAATAATTTACAAACGTTTTTATATGGTTTGCTAGTTATAAGGAAAGGCTTAATGCTTAAAAGCTCACGAGGAAGGTTTACCACTGCATTTGATGTTTGAACCCATGGCTTGTGAGTTGACAATTCAACCAGGGTGGTTTTAAATACTTATGGAAGTGTCTTAATTGCATTTCAGGAGTTGTTATGGAAACAAGATCTAAGGGTGGTTTTAAATACTTATGGAAGTGTCTTAATTGCATTTCAGGAGTTGTTATGGAAACAAGATCTAAACCCTCCGCCTATAACCCACCTTTACTCCACGTTGTTGGATGTGACTTTTATGGGGTTTGATAAAAGTTGGAAAGTGCGTCTCATTTACTCTATCATAAAACCGGTTCTTTGGTCACTATGAAAGTTTTTGCATACCTCCTTGTTGAGGTTAATGAGCTTTCCCTGGTGTGAATACCACTTTCCTTCTCTGGTTATGAAGCTCATGATGCTCATTCCATCTCTGCAATAAGCATTTTGTGGTTTTTGAAGTGTATAAGTGTGGATTGAAACTGAGTTGAGATATGTAACTTTAACTTGTGCGTATTCTTAAGGCCTTCTATGTTTCTCTGTGTGGATTAAGGGTTAATGGTTTGTTTCCTGCATTCAATTGTTCGTGAGGGAGATTTCTTCAACGAAGAGGAAGCCATTGTTTTCTTAAGGTAACCTACATTATTTATTGCAGTATTTAAAACAATATTTATTAAGGTTAAAATCAAACAAGAATGTTTTTACACAGGGTATTACGATGGTGTAATCGTTGAGGAGGAAGAACCTCCCGTACCCTCGAATGGTTAGAAGGTAAGGATTCAAGTTTTAATCGACGTTTATATTTCACTTTTTTGTATAGTATAAACGATTTCTAAGCCATGTCATGTATGCGACAGGTGAAGAGGAAAAAGAGACAAGGTAATGACCTTCATTTTTAAATTCAGTTTGGTTGTTTTCATTCCCAAAATGGACAGAGGATAACCTCGTCTCTCGTTGCAATTATGGATTTTGATTCGAAAACGAACCTATGGCCTTTTTCTTGGCACATTTTCAAACTTTATGTATTCACTTTCATTTTTCAAGGTTTAGAGTTTTAATCTTTCGACTTCCAGTTTACAATTTTAACTTGGATTGCTTATGCTTGCAAGGTTATTGTGTGGTTTGTTCGATGCACAAGCTAGCAATTCCACAAATTAGGTTTTAGATTTGGTCCTTGAATCAAGTTTATAATTTATGCTAGCAAGTATGAAATTTTGATGAGCAAGGAATATTTATGCTTCCTTCAGCGTATTCAGTTGCTCTATCTCAGTAAGTATTTAACCTAAACTCTCATTTTTAAACATTGTTTTTACTTTGTTTCTAATTCCAAACCTAACTCCAAATATTTGATGTGCATGGGTACAATGCTGGCGTGGACTTGCCTACAGTTGTGAGAAGATTCCCTTGCTGCGTAATTAAGGTATGCATAACCCATCGACCGTTGGTTGATAGATTTTTGTTTCGCCATGGTTTGGGTTTTGGGATTTTGGAAAAGAGGGCTTCTTGGCCTCTACCTGCATAAGATAAGTTTAAATGTTTTTTAACGAGATAGATCTAGTTTTTGGATCGTGACTTGATTCCAGTCTCGTTAGGGATTTGTATTATCATTTTAATCCAATGAATTGGATTTTGTATGTATTGAACCACTATGTGTGGAAGTTTGTTTAACCTCTCGGTTTATTTTATAAACTATGGATTATTTCAGTTTGTTAATAAAACTAGGTTTTCATAAATGTTTTCCCTAATGGAATGACTATTGTTCATAGTTATACTATAATATTTGTTTTATATGAATCCTATCATTTATGTTACTACTTATGAACATTGATAATAGATATTTAAAATACTTTATCAGATATTTAATCTATTTGAGTTATAGAAGATTTGCAGAGGGTTTTTCTAGCATGATATTGAATTCTGTATGAAAATTTAATTGTGACTGCTACTAACTCTGTGCATAAATTAGTCTATAATAGAAACATGAAATTAAAATATTATATATATATAATTTCTGCATACAAATTGAATTTAAGAAACTAGTATGATAATAAACTTTCTATAAATATAACTAGCAAATCCAACAATACGCTGTTAATAGGATGGAACCTGTCGCCAATTATGGGGAAACAAAACTGAGGTTGTCGTTTTTCCCAACCAAACTTCCAGATAAGCCAAGTTAAGTTGCTCTAGAACCCCGGAGTGTCTTTACTAAACCATAAGGAAAAATACTGATCAATGCTCTCTCTGCATAAACTAGATCAATTCACCTTCATCGCAACCCTCCTACTTATTCGACGGGGTCAATACGTATAGTATTTTTCCTATGACTTTGGTCATTTATGAGCCACTTGCTCATTATTTCTCCACAATGAGTCTCAACCCAATTTTAGGGGGGATGCATCTTGCATCAATTGAGCTTTCATTCAATAGTTTTTCCACTTGTCATTTCTCCTTGTGGGTCAGTAAACACTCTTCAACAGCTACTTTTGTTTCGAATATCTTCGTATTTAATTATTAAATATTTAATAATTCTTTTACATTTTTTTTTACCTCAATTGGTCAAAATATAAAAAATAATAATTTAAAGTCTTTTAACAAATAATAAATATTTGGTGTGTTACATACACCTCCCCTTTAAAATTAGCATTGTCCTTGGTGTCACCTTTTTAAATTCTTCTAAATCATCTTGAAACATAATTGGATATGCTTCTCACATATTTCTTTCCAATTCCCAAGTGGACTCTTCTGGACCAAGATGCTTCCATTACACCTTGACCTGTACGATGGTACGATTCTAGATTAAAAGTTCTCTCCTGTGAAGAATACTTTATGGTTCCACTTGAAATTCTTCTTCGAGTTCCATCTCTATAACATTCTAGTCAACCACATGAAAAACGTTATGTACTTTTATAGTAGGTGGTAATGTTAGTTAATATGCCACTGATCCAATATTTGCTAATATTTCAAAAGGTCCACAATACCTGGGTGCGAATTTTTCATATTTTCCAAATATTAGGGAACTTTTTATGGGTTTCACTTTCACATAAACATGATCTCCTACTTGGAACTCTAGTGGAGTTATTTTTAAATCATCATAACGTTTTTTCCTATCTTGAGCTACCTTCAAGTTATGTTGTACCTATTTCATTGTTAGTTCCGTATCTTTCAATACTTCAGGTCCTAACATTAATCTATCAACTGGACTGCTCCAAGAAATCGAAGTATTACATTTCCATCCATACAGTATTTCAAATGGACTTCATCTAGATGAATCTTGGAAATGGTTGTTATATGAAAACTCTACAAGATGTAAATAATCTTCCCATTTACTTGATTTATCAATTACGTACATTCTAAGGATATCTTCTAAAATTTGATTTACCCTTTCAGTTTGACCATTGATTTGAGAATGATTTGCAGTACTAAAATTTGGTTGTGTACCTAAACCTTTAAATAAAGCTTTCCATAAATTTCCCATAAATTTTGCATCTTTGTCTAAAATTACTATTTTGGGTACACCATGCAATTTGAAAATTTTCTTCATAAAAATATCGACAATATTAATAGCTAAGTTATATGTAGACTTAAATGGAATAAAGTGGGTTGCTTTACTAATATTATCTACCAAAACCAAAATTGAGTCATTTTGTTTAGAATTTTTAGGTAACCCTGTTATAAATTCCATACTGATAATCTCCCATTTCCATTCCAGAATAGGTAATGACTGTAACAATCCAACTGGATGTTGATGTTCAACTTTTACTTGCTGAAATTCAATACATCTAGCTAAGTATTATGTAACTTCATTTTTAATGTTAATCCAAAAGAAGTATTTTCTTATCATGGTAATCATTTTTTGATGCCTAGGATGTCTTGAATACGGTATTTTATGTAATTCATTCATAATGATTAGTTTAATTTTTCCCGAGTTAGGTATAAACAATCTTATTTTATGTAATAAGAATCCCTTTTTGTTCAAACTGAATTATGTTTTTACATCATTTACTTCATTTTCTGTTGTCTTCTCTTTTAATTTTTTATAATCTTTATCAAACTTTGTTGTGTTTTCAATTTTCTCTTCTAAATATGTTTCATATCTACTACTTGCACTTACATATAACTGATTTTCATGACGACTTAAAGCGTCTTCTACATTATTTGCTTTCCCTTTGATATGTTTTATTTTAAAGTCGTATTCACTTAAGGATAACCACCTAGTCTTCCTAACATTAAGGTTTTGTTGGTCAAATAAATATTTTAGATTTATATTATCAAACATTAATAAAAATATTCTTCTTATAACATAGTGTCGTGACATCTTAAGGGCATGTATGATAAGAACTAATTCTAGATCATGAGTAGCATAACTATTTTCGTGTTCTTTAAGCTTTCTGGACTCATAAGTTATAACATAGTTTTTTCTGAATTAATAATCCTCCTAAACATTCTTTACATGCATCTGTACATACGACAAAGTATTTGTATGGATAAACAATCTTTAGGATAGGAGTTGTTGTTAATAAGTGTTTTAATTTATTAAAACTTTATTTACGTTTTTCATCCCAGTCGTATTTCTTACCTTTCTTTTGTAATGAGGTTATAGGATATGCAATTTTAAAAAATCCTTCAATGAATTTACGATAATAGCCAGTAATTTCCATAAAATATCTTATATCAGTTACGTTTTTAAGAACAAGCCATTCCATGATAGCTTTAATTTTATTGGGATCTACTTATAATCCTTCTTTAGACACCACATGTCATAAATATTGAATTTCATCTTTGAAAAAGTCACATTTGTCAAACTTGGCAAATAATTTTTGTTCTTAACAGTTGTAAAACTATTTTTAAGTGTTCTTCATGTTCTTGGTTATTTTTAGAACAAATTAATATGTCGTCGATAAATATGACTACAAATTTATCTATTAATATGTTGTTGATTAGGCACATACAATTTGTCGGTGGATTGTTTAACCCAAAGGGGATTACGACAAATTCATAATGATTGTATTTGCTTCTAAAAGTTGTTTTAAAGATATCATCATATTTAATCCGTACTTGATGATATCCATATCTCAAGTCTATTTTAGAAGATATCGTTTCTCCTTGAAACTGATCAAATAGATCATCAATACAAGGTAGGGGATATATGTTTTTAATTGTCATTTTATTTAGGTCTATGTAATCTATACATAATCGTAAAGTATTATTCTTTTTCTTTACGAACAACATTGATACTCCCCATGGGGAAACACTTGGTCGAATGTAATTTTTATCAATCAACTCTTGTATTTATGATTTTAACTTATTAAGTCCAAAATGTCCATACAAAATGGAACTTTTGATGCTGGTAACCCCCCCCCTCCCATCCCCGGTACCTAATTGTAAATTCTATATATCTTTTCAGAGGTAATTAGAGAATTTCTTCCAGAAATACATCTTTAAAATATTTTAAAATTGGTATGTATTCTAATTTGACTTGATCATTTTTCTTTCTATCAGCTATTATGTGAACTACAAATACCTTACAACCTTTGCGAACATACATTTTCATTTGTAAAGCTGAAATTTCTCTTATAGTGATTTTCCTTGGAATTCCTTTGGCAACAATAGTATTACTTTCTTAATCTAAACATGAAAATGTTTTATCATAGAAGTTTAAAATAAATATATGCTTCTCTAACCAATACATTCCTTTAAAAAAATATATATATCCTAGGGGTAGAATATTTAAATCAGCTTGTGTCTTAAAACCATTCATATCAAATTCACAATTTTCACAATATTAGTTCCTTTTCGCTTTGTGACTGTAGCAAGTTGAACTAAGCAAGACTTTTCAAATTTATTTTTCTATAGTTTGCATAACTGTACAATTATTAGTGAAATATAACTTAAAATGGCACCCGGATCAATCAATATAGAGGTTGCTTTTCTTTTAACATACTTTCGATTTCGACCATAGATGTTTGATGATCTGCTTGCCTGTTCTACAAAGTTGTACTGATTATGGGAATGATCATTTCTATATCTCCCACAGTAGTATCTTCTTGAATTGTATGCACATTGTTAATGTGTTTCCTTCTTACAGGACAATCTTTAAAATAATGGGGTTCACCGCATTCCCAACATTTTAATGGTTACCTTTGTGTAGTGTTTTTATTATAAGCATTGGGTACTTCTCTTTCTTTTATTGCAGTAGAATTCTCCTATTTATTATTTTTTAAATTACTTCCTTGATAACCTCGATAATTATTTACAAAATTTTTATAAAATTTTGTGTCTTTCATAATTCTCACGTCTTTTATTTTTCCAATTAAGTATACTTTTTTTGTCATAGAATAAATTTGCTTTCCTCGTATCCTCTCCCGGAGTTTTTGGGTATCATATTCAATTCTCTCTTTAAAAATAAGAGGAAAAAAACTAAGGAAACACTAAGTTTGTTTTCATCGATAATATATGGTACATAATGTAGTAAATTTAGAAACTTACTACATAGTTGTTTCAGCGTCATTGCACCTAATCTCATTTCATAAAATTCTTTAGCTTTTTCCTTGTAATATTGTTCTGTTAAATATTTTCTTTTTAAGTATTTCTTAAAAAAAATTCGTTTAACATAACGTTCTTTAATGTTGTTTACCCTTTTGATTTCCTACCACCATATATCAGGTTTCCCAGTTAAGTTGTAAATTGTCATTGTTTCCTTCTAACTCATCTGAATAGTTATTAATTTGAAAATATTTTTTTCATTTCAGAAATCCAAGCTTCTACTTCTTCTCCTTTTTCAATTTCTCCATTGAACATAGGAGGCTTAATATTTTTAAATTAACCGATAATTTCTTCATATGGATTATATTTCTTTTATGTTGGTTACTTTCGTTGCTTTCACTAGAATCTTTGTATTTTCCCTTACTTTGTTTAGTTGATTCTTCACTTGAAGACTTGGTCTCATTATTAAAAAAAATAAAATTTGTTACCTTATGTTTATAAGGTGCAGTCTATTATCACCCAGTAATTTTCCTATGGATGTGGTAGGAGAATCACCGGGGTAACCATTTCAAACCAATATTTAGACTGTATTCTAGCCTATTCAGTCCGAGAGGGCTCTCTATTTGTCACAGGTTCATTCACATACACATATAGATTTAAACAAGCATTCAGAAGGCTAGATTTCTGAAGGGAAAGATTGTTTGGATTTTAAAGAGTGTAAGACAAACATATGTTAAATACCATTGGGAAATGGATTCAAAACCTGAAAAATTCAAGGACTTTACAACAAGTAATGACAAGTGACAAGCTTCGTAGTCTGAGGAAAAATAGGTGTTAGTATTCAGCAAAATATCTTTGAGATATGGTAGGGGGAAATGAGAAGAATCACAATGAGACAGGAGGAACCTATTTGTGAATGAATCTCCTGAAACACCTTGAGGAGAAGAAACAATGAAGGATGATAACTAAAATGGAGCATCTAACAGAGGATGAATTCCAAGACCTTTACCATGAACACGTTATCTAATGCAAGGAGCGCTTAATAGAGAGAAAATTTCTTGCATACAACTAGAAATGCATTAGCAAAAACTACACATACATGAAAATGAACCAAACAAGGGAAAACATACTGAACAATGAACACCGTGATGAATCTCAAACATCGAGGGCATACTTTTCATTAATGCTCCTAAGAAAAGTTGTAGAGCTACAAAACAAGTTAGCACAGAGGATTCAAAATGAATGTCGAACCCTTTCTTCCTCTTTTGAGGCTATATTTATCGACTACTAAGATCTCGAGACCAACCTCAAAATAGAGCCAAAAATCTATTCTTATACGGGAATCAAACCCGCACACAAAAAATCCTAACAAATTTTGATTTGGAAGATTAGCCATGATCACAAACAAATCAAGAAAGCAGGATGGAATGTGCGTGGTGGATCAATTTATGAAAATTTGACACCTGGGACTCAGGACTACTTAATGAAAATGACTATTCAGAGGATGTTCGAGCGGCCTGCAATAGTTTCATTCATCCTTGCATATTTAACCAGTGAAATTGTTTTTGATCATTAATCTTTCCCATATGAAATATGCACCACCCATTTCCTATACCCTTTAACTCCATTTCGTTGGATTTCTAATTCTTATATTTATTGCACCTTCACCCTGCAAAATCATTTTGTACCGTGGATCTGTTTGGAAAACACTCGGATGTACCTACATGTGTATTGACTTGCACAATATGTAAAATTACACTGATTTCTGGAAAATTAAACCAACAACACTTTGAACTAGTGGATTTTTTCCCATTGGTTGATCAACTTGATTAAACCATGATGTGTAGATGTGTGTCTTCAATTTAGCCACGAGCATCTAAATTCCACTAATTTTAAAATTTAATTTATCCTCACATGTTCTGGAAGCCGAATTTTTCTCATCCTTGGATCTTGATCAGTCGTTGAAAGCTGTGGGGCCTACCAAATTCTGTTGGGTTGAGAAATCTATTTTCCCGTGCTAGTTGCGACCGTGGAATAGATGTTGTCCATAGATATTCATCTCGGTGCCCATCCAGTGGTTAATTTTTTCTACACATTAACCCCTTTCCGCCGATAATAACATTTCTTTTGACCCTACATTTTTCCCCAGCGAAATCATTCTGGACTATGGATCTAAAATCCACCTCGATATCCACCATCAAAGTTTGTTGGGCCTACCAGATTTCACATATTGGGATATCTACTTATCCTATGCGCATGTTGCTCTTTTCCACATCGTCGATCTTAGATAGAAACTTTTGCAACTGTTGATCTAAGATCAAGTTGCGGGATGGTGGAAAGCGGAAAGAAGGATTCCAACTTTTCATAACCAAATTTATGTATTTCTACTCCTGCCTTTCTACTCCTTTTCAATTCATTTATCTGAGATTAAAAATGTGGAAGCGTTCTGAACTGTTGATTTGTGATCAAAGTGGGGATGCGTTACGGGCTAGTGGAAAGCATAAACGGGATTTCAACTTTTTATGGCTGGATTTTTCACCTTTTCTGCTTTCGCCATTTTACTTCCTACTTTTTCCTAGACCGTTTATTTATCTCGACTTCATCCTTGATTATCATATCTCAGACTGAGAAAAGTGAAATTCAGGTTTACCACCTTTCACAACCAAAATTTTCCTTTCCTCTTTTCTGCTCCCTATTTTTTCTTGGCGGAAATAATCTGTGGCCTTTGATCTTCTCTGTTGTGCATCCTGGTCATCCATTTCGGTCATCTTTTAACCTAGATAAGATTTTTCTTATTCAGGCATATTTATATGGATAAAATTTAGGATTTTCAATAATTTTGCACTTCAAAGCAATGAATAAACCCCTTTAGAACATATATAAACCCCATCAATATCCTTCAAATTCATGTAATATGGAAACCTTTCAGACATTACTCTCTCTTTCACTGGTCTAAATATTTGAAGGGAAATTATTGCAGATGCATATGTAAAAATCCTCAAATTTTGGCACAGGTGCTAATAGTGGCTCCAATTTGGGGATGATATCCTCCCTGTGAGGTAGAAAAGAACCTTGTAGACCAAGTACCTGATCCAATAGGTTGGTCCCAAGATTTCTTGAAATATTCAACCTGCTCTAAAAATAAGAACTGAACTGATACTAAAAACAAACTGCAAAATTGCTAAAATATATGCTCACCATGTCGATCTTTTTCACACCTACCTACCTACCCTACTTGACTGAATATTAATTGCAAATCAAGTAAATTCGGGCTTCCAATGAATCCAATCAAGCAATTGATGTAATTATTGGGATTATTTAGCATGCTTGATCAGAAATGAATTTAATGGAAAAAGTTTATGATGAGAGACCTAATCTTTACTGCAAACACATAACCAACCATTCCCACCACAAATATTTTCCAAATAATCATCCACTGGGTCATAAAAGTCCTGACAACCTTCAAAAAAATTTGTTATGTGCTTATCTTGACAAGGCTGCTCCAACTGTAACTCTTCTAGCACCTGGTCAAACTGCTCTTCAAAAGATTCTTGAAGAATGTGTTCATGACAATTTTCAAATAGAACATCAACAATCTCCTTTAAAATTTATGAAGTAACAGCTTGATTCTCTTTATGTGCTTCAGCAGAAACATCGGCCTCTCCTTCAATAAAATCAAGTGAAATGAACTCTTCTTGACATGAAAATTTTGAATTTGAAGAACACAAAGAGACATCCCATTTAGGATCCTCATCTTCTTTTAGGTGATCCACTATTTTATTGCATATTGTTGGTTCTTCAGGTGCATTATCCAAGTATCCATACTCATATTCATCATATATAGGTGGAATGAAAACTTCTTCAAAACCACCACAGATAGAGTTTGTAATTGGTTGATTGCATTCTTCATAAAACAAATTGTAAAACTCCTCCTATACAACACTAGGCTGATTATCTTCTTGCTCATCAAAAGAAGGATGTGAGTGCAAAGAAGATTCTAGTTTTTCAACCTTTTCATCTTCTTCATTGGGTTTTAACCCCTCAGGGAAAACTGTTGTTTTCCTCATAGGATGGGATTGATTGCATGACTGCTCCCCCTTTTCATTATCTTTCTGAAAATGCCATATCCTCAAATTTTTGCATTCGCTTAAAGACTCTTGATCTTTGTTCCAAAAATTCAAATGAGGCATAACACAATGGCAAACAGTTACTCTGATCATGTTGACTGCAATCTTCTTAAAAATAAGTAATGGAATGCAAAGCATATTCTAGTTGTTCACCCTTCTCATCTTCCACCAACAAAGAATAATGATTTGTATGTTCAAGTAAATATTCAGGTGAAATTTGAGTTTGAAAAACACACAAAGGTTGGTCTTCAACCATTAACTCAAAATCTGATTCCTCTTTTAATTCAAACTGCAAAGGATCTTCAGGATCTTCATGAGGGTTGTCATTAAAGAAAGTGGAAAATCCTAGATCGGTGACAACAACATAAATAGAATGATTATTTCCCTGATTGTGAACCATTTGAGTTATTTTATCCCTATATTCAGTATTCCTCAACAATTCATTGAAAGAGATACAATTTTTATCTTTGATAGTTCTGTCTGCAAATTGAAGGATGATATTATTTTGTTTCCATCTACACGTGCTGGTTGTTTATTCTCTTTTGATGTTTTCCCTGAATCTATATTTGACATATGACCATCCTCTTCTTGAGCAAAGAAATTATGCTCTTCTTCAGTAAGGTATATCCCAAAATCAATGTCATCAAAGTGATGATTTTTATTTTCCATTGGATCTTCTCCTCCCTCCTCAACAACATAATTATCTAGGAAAGGTGGCCTGATTTATTGGTCTTCAGGAATTCTTTGATTTCTTGGAGGAGGAAGGGGTCTTCTAAAATTCCGGTTTCTATTCTGTTGCTCTTGATTTTCTATGGGAGGTGGGTAATATCCATAGTGAGTATCTCCATCAACTTTTCCATGATTTTCATCATCATCTCCATCCTGGCCTTGTGTGAGATAGAGGAAGAAGAATGTGTGGTCTCTCTATCCTTTCTTGTTTCTCCCTCTTCTCTCCTTTTCTCTCTAGTAACATTCAGGTTTATCTCTATGGAAACATTCATCACATCGGCTATGGAGGATGATTTTCTTTCACTCAACCATAAGGTAAATTCACTATCAAAAGCTTCAGCATATTGGAGTTGGGAAGAACCAGGGGGAGGCTTGAACTGGGCAAGGATGGCATTATATACTTTCATAAATCTGTCAGAAAAATCCTAGATAGATTCACTCTCCCTCCTCTTCATGGAATGGAATTGGGACAAACACTTCCTAGGGTCTTTCTTGTCTTCCCATTTGTTCTTGAAAGAATCTTCAAAAGCTTGATAGTTCAAAATGGATTTGTCCGGAAGATTTGTGAACCATTTTCTTGCTTCTCTAGCAATACTTTGGGAAAACAGACTGAATTTAATATCCTCATGGTCTACTTCCTCCAGGTTTTTCCACTCTGAAAACCATCCCAAGTGTTCCTTAGTTGAATACCCCTTCTCCCCATTAAATTGTTTCAGTTTTTGGGCATATCCCTGGGGGAGGTCATGAAGAGAAGTAGGGAGAAGTATAAGGGAAAACCTTTTAGCATTTCCCAGGGTTATAGCATGGTTTTCAAGAGGAATTGAAACTCGTGTGACAGACAGAATCAATCTATTGTCAGGAACTGCAGAACTATGAAGGACTGTAAAACTGAATGATGAAGGCTGCCTAAGCTCTAAAGTGGTGGGAAATAAGGATATGGTAGAAGAATTCTCTATGGAAGAGAAGTTTAATGAGGCTGATTCAGAGGGAAAAGGGGGCAATTCTTGATCATACAATGGTTGTAGATCCCTACCTAGAGACTCAGAAAAGGATGTAGTATCAATTGTAGCACCATGAGTTTTATAGGGATGATAATTGTTCTTATGTGGCTTGACTAAAGGATCTTGCTCAAGACCATATGTACAAGATGAAGAGATAATTTCAGTCCTTAAAGAAGGATATACAGGGGTAATTCCATGGACTTGTTTTGAGTGCAATATACATTGGGAAATTCCTTTGACAAGCTTAGGAAATGATACAAAAAATTTTACAAGAAAGGATAAGATATCTTGGAGAAGATTCACAATGGAGTACCTTATTTTTTCACCATGCCTTTCCATGTCTTTGCAGTGAGCTCATTTCCCCAGTATAATCGTCGTAGAAAATTTTGAAGACTGGATTCTTTGAAGGTGGAGTCACTAGGTGAAAGATGCACAACCTTCTTGATGTTTGACCGTTATTCACCATCAACAGTTAAACATGAAACTCTTTGTAGCTTCTTGGACTCCAGTATTTCCAATGGATTCGTCTTCCAAAAGCTTTGAGTGGAGTCAACAAAGCATATACAACCAACATGTGTCTATGACTGGCTGCTCAACCAAGTCGTAGAACTAGAACAATGTTGTTTTCCCGAGGAGATAATAGCAATTAGTCCCAGAAAATGGTGCCAAGATGTTATCACCCAATATTTTTCCTATGGTTGTGGTAGGAGAATAACTTGGGTAACCATTTTAAACCAATATTTAGAAAGTATTCTAGCCTATACAGTTAGAGAGGGACCTCTCATTGTCACAGGGTCATTCACATACACATATAGCGTTAAACAAGCAATCGGAAGGAAAGATTTCTGAGGGGAATGGTTTTTTGGATTTTAAACAGTGTAAGACAAACAACTATTAAATACCATTGGGAAATGGATTCAAAACCTGAAACATTCAAGGAATTTACAATAAATAATGACCAGTGATAACCTTCGTAGTTTGAGGGAAAATAGGTGTTAGTATTTAGCAAAATATATTTGAGAGATGGCACGGGGAAATGAGAAGAAGCCTAATGAGACAGGAGGCACCTTTGTGTGGATGAATCTCCTGAAACACCTTTAGAAGAAGAAACATTGAAGGATGATAACTAAAATGGAGCATCTAACAAAGAATTCATTCCAATACCTTTACCATGAACACATAACAAACACACTATCTGATGCAAGGAGAGCTTAACAGAGAATTAATTCCTCCCATACAACTAGAAACGCATTACTAGAAACTACACATACATGAAAATGAAGCAAACAAGGGAAAACATACTGAACAATGAACACCATGATGAATCTCAGACATTCAAGGCATACTTTTCATTAATGCTCCCAAGAAAAGTTGCAGAGCTACAAAACGAAGCACATCGTCTTCAAAATGAATGTTGAACCCTTTCTTCCTCTCTTGAGGATATATTTATAGAGTACTAATCTCCTGAGACCAACCTCGAAACAAAGCCAAAAATCAATTCTGATACAGGAATCAAACGCGCAAACACAAAATCCTAACAAATTCCAATCGAGCAGATTCGCAATGATCACAAACAAATTTGGAAAGCACGCTAGAATGTGCATGGTGGATCAATTTGGAAACTTTTGACAACTAGGACTCAGGCCTACTTGATTAAAATGATTGTTCAAAGGATCTTCGAGCGGCCTACAAATAGTTTCATTCATCCCTACATATTTAACCAGTGAAATTGTTTTAGACCGTTGATCTTTCCTAGATGAAATCTGCACCATCCATTTCCTATACCCTTTAACTCCATCTCGTCAGTTTTATAATTATTATATTTCCCACACCTTCGCCCTGTGAAATCATTCTGGACCATGGATATGTTTGGAAAACACTCGGACGCACCTATACTTGTATTGACTTGCACACTCTGTAAATTCCATTGAGTTTTGGAAAATTAAACCAACAACACTTTGAACTAGTGGAAATTTTCCCATCCGTTGCTCGACTTGATCAAAACATGTTGTGTACATGCGTGTCTTGGATTTAGCCACGAGCATCTAAATTCTACTGACTTAAAACTTAATTTATCCTCGCATTTTCTAGCAGTGGAATTTTTCTCTTCCGTGCATCTTGATTGGTCATTGATCTAGGTTGTTGAAAGCTATGGGGTCTACCAAATTCCGTTGGGTTGAGAATTTATTTTCCCATGCTAGTTGCGGCTGTGGAATAGATGTTGTCTATAGATATTTGTCCCAGTTCCCATCCGATGGTCAATTTTTTTTCCGCATGTTAACCTCTTTCCGTCGATAATAACATTTCTTCTAACCTTGCATCTTCCCCCAGCGAAATCATTATGGACCATGGATCTAAAATCCACCTCAATCTCCACCGTTAAATTTTGTTGGGCCACCTAGATTTCACATATCGGGAAATCTACTTATACCATGCACATGTTTCTCTTTTCCGCATCATCTATCTTAGACAGAAACTTTCCCAGTCGTTGGTCTGAGATCAAGCTGCGAGATGGCGGAAAGCGGGATTACAACTTTTCATAACCAAATTAATGTATCTCTACTCACGCCTTTCTTCTCCTTTCCGATCCATTGATTTGAGATTAAAAATGTAGAATCATTCTGAACCGTTGATCTGTAATCAAAGTGGGGACGTGTTACAAGCTGGCGGAAAGTGGAAAGAGAGCTTGGGTGCATCCATGGAGGTGGGTTACAATTTTTGGCAAGGTGATTTCAGAAAAAACAAAAATATCGTACCTCAATAGATCTTTTATTAAACCCTCGACCGATTTCTTAACACCTCGATCGAGGCTTTATAACTGTGCTCGATCGAGGTCATGCTAACCCTTGATCGATCTTTTGATAAACCCTTGATCAATGGTTCAAGACCTTGATCAAGGGTTTAAAAAATGCTCGATCGAGCATTTCTAATCGTCTATAAATAGGCAACAAACCCATCATTTAATTCACTTTGTTTTTTGGATAGAAAATGGTCATTTATATTCATTTGTCAATATGGGTCACAGAGTAATTGGGTCATAAATGCGATTGATCACATATATGACTCCAATCAATCACATCTATGACTCCAATTACTCTACAACTAATATCTATTCATAAAATCTAGAGGAAGTGGCAGTAGTAATGTTTTTACTTGTTTTTTCTTCAGGGTATGTACTATTACCCACAAGTATCATTCTTCTAGTCAAAATTATGTTTTATTAAATTTTATTATCATATAATTCTATGTTTGATTTTAATTGAATTTGAAGACCTTGTTCCCATGAACAATACAGGATTTTTAAAACTTTGATTAAAGAAATGTTTGGGTATCCATAATTTGTGTGCAGACATGAATATGGAAACTTGAATATGTTTTTAGTTAATGTTTTGAAAAGCTTGATTAAGCTGCTAGCTCAATCGAGCTTTTCTCTAACCGCACATAAACATTCAATAGGGGTATTTAAAAACACATGTGAACGCTCGATTGATGGTTTAGAGACCTTGATCTAACTCATAGCTTGATCTTGACATTGTATTTCCATATGCATCATATAAAGTTTCATTTAATGAAGTATTCCACAATATGCTTGGACACCTTGGATTTTGAATCCCCATTTGAATTCATGTCATTGAACATTTTCAATTCTTGTCGAAATGAGAATTAGTATCATGTTTAGTTTCCATACTTTTTGTTTTTTGAATCCCATAGTCGCCATAACATCTTTTCTTTTATTTATTTTCCTCCACTCTTAGCATTATGAAACAACAAAACAATTATTCACATGTTATTGATGTAAATTCTAATGTCATTCAATAATTTACTAGAAATATTAATTGCAAATGTGTGCCACAATAACAATTTTGAAGAGTAAACAATGGACATTGATATAACCCAAGGAAATGAGGTCATATTTTTTTTTCATGCTCACATTTTCATCTCTCTAAAGGTACTAAAAATGCTTTGCTCCTTCGTATGTAATTTTTAATTTTAAAAAACTACAATTATGTGATATGACTTTGAATTTAACACTAATTTTTATCTTAATCATTCTGTTATATTCCACCCGGGGCTCTGTGCTTTAAATATATGTCCCAAAGATCTATATCATAGGTAGAACATAATCCTGAGAATCCAAGTCAAGTGGACCCAACTCGCCTAAGTTTAGCTCATCAACTGAATTGCGTGCATCATTTCTCTCCTTAGTTCAATGCAAAAAGAATACTATGGCAATGATGCATGCAATTCAGTTGATGATTTGAACTTAGGCGAGTTGTTTCCACTCAACCAGGATTCTCAGGACTACGATCTACCTACGATATTGTTAGATTTTTAACATTTAAGCTCTATGATCTTAGGATCATATCTAAGAGAATAACATGCACATTAATAATCACAGGAGACAAGAGACAAAGAATTTTCCTTGGGGAAACCATAAAGGAGAAAACCCTGCAACTTCCTCAGAGATAGAATAAGCACCAATGGCAGCAGTAAAACCCAAAGATAGAAAAGATGATCTCCACAGCTGTTCTCTCTCTCTCACTTGAGAGAGATTCTCCTCTCTCACTCCTATGCCCCAATGAGTGAGTGTGTGTGTGATAAATAGAGAGTCTCACTCTCTATTTATATTCTTTCGTTCACTTAATATTTGACTCTGTTATGTAGGCTCAAGTAATCCTAACTCAGTTATGTAGGCTCAAGTAACCACAACTAGGGTACTAATGACCCGACCTACATTAACTCACCTAGGGCCGACTTCTCTAGGAGAGTCTAACAACCCTAGTGCCCCACAACTACGGGGACTTCAACCCTTGATCAATAAGGAGGGTTACCCTCTATGAATTTGCATGACTTGTTTACATTATTGAATTTCCCGATAGGAACATCGAGGCATGACATGACTTAATTACATTACAAATACTTCCCGAAATAAAAATCGGGGTACAATACATAAAATATACAATTGAATACATTCTGAAGTTACAAGTACATTGACACTCCCTATTAACTAGGAAGGTATTCTCTCGACACAGTTTATCAGCACAAGTCTTCTTCTTTGTATCATCTGGATCATCATCAAGTCATCTTCATATTCAAGTCATCTTCATTGTCAAGTCATCTTCATCAAGTCTGGATCATCGAATCATCATCACTGGATCATCATTAAAGATGGATCATCACTGGATCATCATCATCATCACTACTTCCGCTATCTCAATCAAATGGTGTTATCTCTTCATTATTCTCATCACAGGAAGTTCTACAGAGCCAGCCCTTTTTCATGCTGGTTGTAGGACTAGCCTCCATGTACGTCTTATTCAGTGCTTATATCTAACCTTTAGTTAGAATGGCTCGCCCAACACTTACATCTGACCATGAGAGGAACAAATCCGACATACATATCAGAAAGGAATACCCAACACTCACATCTGACCATGGCAGGAACACATCCTGAATCCATGTCAAAAAGGCCCAGCACTCACATCTAACCATGAGAGGAACCAATCTAGCATTCATGTCAGAAAGGCTCTTCACTTACATTCGACCATGTGTTATCAACCCAAATGGCACTTCTCCATCCAAGTGCCGACACTTCATATGTTGGTACACAAAAGGACACTATAGGATTGAAGGTTGCCTAAACACTATAGATGGGCATGACATGAGATGCATTTATCCTCCAACCAGCTTGCCATTTTATCTTTCTATATGTTGATTGTTGTACGCGACTATCTCCATTGAAACTTGCGTACATACGCAACTATGTTCGTTGACAACCCGCGTACTGTACGCGACTATTCTCATTGCAACCCGCTTACAGATCTATACACGGGTTTCCTTTAAAGCAACTCACATGTCATACGTGGGTTGACAGTATCAATAGTCGTGTACACATCCATTCGACATTAAAAATAATAAAACATGATTAATGGTGATTAGTTGAGCCTTAAACATTAACCATCTCAACTGTCTCAACCTCCTCAACCTTCAAAACTGCTCTATTTCCCAAAGTATAAATAGAGGCCTTGGGGAGGGCAATAGGAGGATGAATCTTGGAGAGCAAAGTTATGCTGGTGGTATGTCTTCAGAAGTATTTGGAGCAGCAGAACTCAGAGTCATTTGGTTGTAGAGGAGTTCTTGTTTCAGGTGTTGGGTTGTACACTTATCTCATTCACTATTGTTAATAAAGAGAATTCTTCTTCCAACTTTGTGTTGAGTCTCTTTCATGTATCATGGTTGATAAATATATTTGATTAAGCACTATATATGTTATTTATCTAACCTATCATATATATATGTATAAGTTTGTACTTGGAGAATTTTCTCTTTCCAGGTGAAGGAGGTGCATCCCTGAAAGCTTTGGAGAGAAACAGAGCGGGAGAAGACAAAGCTTGGATCAACCGTCGATAATCAGGTGAGTCCAACACATCTTCCTATTTCCTTTATGTACTTTAAACCTGATTGTCTACAAGTTTTAGATGTACGTTGGTAACCCCAGACCCTAGGTTATAAGGGTGTTTATTCCTAAACAACAGAACTAGCGACTCCGCTAGGGAGCCCAGATTGCTGTAGGTTATATTCTATAGATCAATGCCCAATATTTTCCTTGACTCAGTGTGTGGTGTCTTGTCTTGGTTCATGCTTAGAGTGGTGTTTGAAGACCTTTAAAAATTTTATTTTAATTTGAAAATTTTATACCTGTACATGGGTTGCTCTTGCACACAGTCGTGTACAGAGGTCGGCGTATGCAGGTTTCTCTATAGCACAGTCGCGTACAGTACATGGGTTGCCCTTGTACATAGTCGCGTACAACCCTGAGCATTAAAATTTTTGGGTTAGGGTTTGCTTGTCCCTGTCCTTCTATAAATTTTATTTGCTGATTGGCCTTCTTTATGAGCATTGCACTGTGAGTTTGATGACCTTGTTAGCCATACCTTGTGCTTTCTTGTAATTCCCTTGAGTTCTTATTGTTTGGATTGTCTTTCTGTTAGCAACTTGAAGTGGATCCGCCTGTTGGGTTATAGGTTCAAGTGTTGGTTGTTTGAATCAGTGATCAGGGTTCTAGACACTGTATTTTCCTTTCTATTTTCGAATAGTATTGGTTTGCCACTTGCCTTTGTTTGATCTCAGTGATTTCTATTCATTGTGTCCACCCAAGCTAGGGTTCCAAGTATTCCTTAGGTGGTTCATCTTTGGTTTTATGAGTCTGCTTTAATTCATTTTGCTTATTTTATACAGTTAGTTTATTCAAGCATACTCAAGTATTGTGCATTTAGGTGCATAGTAGTCTTTGAGCAATTTGAAAAGTGAAAATAAAACATTAGAAAATTTTGCATTTTCTTTGCATATAGTACTTTTGTTTTCAGTTTTTAAATATAATCTCAAAAATTACAAAAATATAGTCTTAGTTTTCTCTTTATTCGTTGCATTTTCATTAGTTTACATTTACAAAAAAGAAAGAAAGAAAGAGAAGCTTGTTTTTAAGTAGTGATAATTTGCTTTGAAAGTATACACCAATTGTTTTTAACATTTCTTATCGAGTCAAAAACATCATAGCCTTTCACCCCACTTACCTTCTGAGTAAAAAATAGCCCTTAAAATAAACGCAATAATTAAAATTTATTAGTAATTTTTTGTTTTTTAGGGCCATACACCTACTAGCTTAGGCTAGACTTGTGGGATAGGAAGTGTTAACTCCCCATAAGTATTTAAATTCAAACATAGTGGGCCAATCGATAGGTAAATCCTTCTCTTTATTGATAGTATCTGGGAAGCTCCTCTCAAATGGGATTCAAGCATTAGGTCGCGTGGAGGCATTGGACTGAGGAGATAACCCTCCAATTCCTTGTCAAAATGTAAATTAGGATTTTTACGCATATGGGGATTCTGTCCTAGACAGATTTTTGAGCTCAGCTACCCTGCCCATGTGTACAAATCAGGATTGCGACTGTCCCCCCATATTGTTGGTATAGTTAAGGTATCCTCTAGTCTCTTGACATATAGGTTTCATACATAGGTAAACCGAAAGGCTATTTTTGGTTCACCTTGGGTGGGCTTGGAAGGTAACCCTTGTTGAAAGTGTAGGAGGGTGGTGGGTGATTCCTCTTCTTGTGCCTAAGAACCTCTTCAAGGACGCCAAGCAACTATCTTTCAGCTTTCTTCGGGAAAGCATATCTTTTACCCTTGCTGACTATTGAGACTTTAGGATTTTTCATAGTGATTGCTCTATGGTTTGTCTATGTTTAGCCAACCTTAGAGTTTTAATTGTAAAATTTACAATTGTGGATGACCAACCTATCAGAAGGTCACGAAGGTTACAAAACCTTCCTCCTCTCATCACATTGGAACCACCACCTCCACCTCAAAGGTGGAGATTGGACACGGATGGTTCGTTTGAACCGATAGGAGTCAGTGAAGTTTTGGGTGAACCAGAACTTAGGGAAACCCTTTTTTGTTTAAATACAGTTGAGATAGAAGACTTGCAGGTTGATGAGTTTGCAAGGAATTTTAATACACCCTTGACTGACTTAAAGGATATAGTGATCATCCAGGTTCGTCCTTTTGATCCACCCGTTATTGGTGTCCCTGTGGGCAAAATAATGTCTAGTGCAGGAGAGAGTTCTTTCATTTTCACCTCAGCCATCCCAGCTAAAGGGGTGCTAATTCCCCTGTTAAGTACCCCTAGATCAAGCATACCTACTACGCCCTTAACTCCAGCGAGCCGAGTGGTTCAACCACCGGTTCCCATAAGCCTAGAAGGTGCTTCTGGTGGTATGGTCACTAGTATTCCTAGTGTACCTACAGTTCCAACATCTTTCACACACACTGCCTAGAGTGGTCCTATAGGATCCTCGGATTTTGTCTAAGGATTTCCTTGGAATGGGGGGCATATACCCCCATCCAATCCATACGTAGGCCCACCACCCTCTTATGTAGGAGTTTAGTTTGAAAGAACTAACCCTTATGGTCAAGGTTTCCAAACCCCGGTCTTTGCTCCATTCACGAGCTCTCCCTTTTCACTTTTTAGCGAAGGGATATTCGCTCCTGTATTTCAAACCCCAGTTTCAACTGGGGAAGCCAGAACCTATTATACTGCACCTTATACCAACAATCATGTGGCTTACGGATGGAATCCATTTCAAAGTAACCCATCCACTTCACAACCGGTGGCAGGGGGCAACCCCACCTTTACATATGGGAATTTGGGGGCAAGTCCCTCTAATCCCCAGACTGGCACTTTTAGTGCTCCGGTTCGACCTAAGCTTCCTTTCCTTGCAACATTAAACTTTCCAAATTTTTCTAAAATGATGAACGACCTGGTGAGGCATGATCCCTCCTAGCCACCTTACCCACCAAACTTCCCTCGGACCTCCCAAAATTCAAAGGCAAAGTTGGTGAAGATCCTAGGGCTCATGCCACTACTTTTCATTTATAGTGCTCTTCCAACTCACTGAATGAAGATTCATTTAGGTCGAATTTGTTCCAAAGAACATTGATGAGTACTACAGCAAAATGGTACATTAAGTTGCCTTCTACTACATTTAGTAGTTTTTGGGACTTATCTAACGCATTCCTTAGCCACTTCAGCTTCCTGTCCGATATGATTTCGGAACGGACTTGTTGTCTACCTTCTGGCAGAACAAGGCCACCCACATCTTGGATCACATCCAAGAGTGGAGGAGGTGGAAAAGCCTTATTAAGCCACTATTCCTCCTGATTTCTTACTAGAATGGTTCCTTAAATCATTATTGCCTTATATATCTAAGGACGTATCTACTTCAGGAGTGACGAATGAGGAAGAAGCTATCCTCAGGGCCTAGCAATTATATTTGATTTACTCTCAGTCTGGGAACTTGTATGAGATTATCCCTGAGGCACCGAGGCCAACCCACGATGCAGAGAAACCTAATCCTGGACCCCATGCCAATGGTGTGGTTGGGTCCGTAAATTCTCCCACTGTAGAATATTTGGCCAAATAGCTCCATCAGTTGTCCATCAAACATTCTACGGTGGAGGTAGCAAAGGTTGCCCCCTCACCCCAAAATGCAAATGTTTTTGCACATACTTCTCAAAAGGGCAATCAGCAGCCTGGTGGGAAGAAGAAGAGAGGAAAGAAAGGGGAGGGAAATCAAAACAAGAAAAAACCCACAAATAATGCTGATGGGGGCAAGTAAGAAAAGAACAAGGTGAAATTCCCATGTAATTTGTGCCATGAGGATTACCTCACCCATATTTTTCCCCTTATGGAACAAGCCCAGAAGCTGTTAAAAGCTCAACAACCAATTGTCCTGGAGGATCCATTTTCCCAAGGACAAAATTTTGCTTCAGCTTCAAATGCAGCAGGGGGCACCCCAAATGCCCCTAACCCCAATTATATCAACATGGTTCAATCTTCAACTTTGCTACAAATGAGGAATAAGAACTATGAAAAAGAGACCTCTGAGAAGGGTAAGTCTATAGGTGAAACTTCTAACCCTTTCACGATTGAGAAACCTGCTGAAACTATGCCCAAGATACCAAAAGGTGTCTTTAAGAAGACCTTGCATAATTCTAATGCTAGGGCTGCATCCAACTACTATGTGGTTGAAGACTTAGCCCAGACACCTTGTGCAATGTCGGCTTTAGAGGTGTTACAGAGTTGTCCCACCCAGCGAGATGCACTCTTAGCAGCCTTAGGCAGTATGGACTCATCGAGTCTCATGGTGAAATTTCACTTGTCTGATGTCAAAATTCGCCTACCTTACCATGTATCCTTATCAATAGATGTCATCCATGGTGGAAAGACCATTGGAAGGGCAGTTATTGACGAGGTTTCTTCTACATGTGTTATGTCCTTGTCATGTTGGAAAGCTCTTGGATCCCCAGAGTTAGTCCTGTCAAACACCTTGCTTACTGCTTTTGACAGAAGGTCATTCCGTTCGCATGGTATCCTACCGGATTTTGAAATTAAGCTCGCAGGGAAGGCGGTGTCTGTTGAGGTAGAGGTGATTGATGCACCTTTGGACTATAATTTTCTTTTGGGAAGAAGCTGGACTTATGCCATGTCTGCTATTGCATCGGCCGTCTTTCGGGTGGCAGTGTTTCCACATGAAGGGAAGTTGGTTACTGTTGACCAACTCGATTTTACTTGAAAAGGCCGCATGGATTCTAATGAGTCCACTGTTCCATTGGTTGATCAGGTCAAACCTGCTGCACAGAGCTTAGGGGTTGGAATGTATGCATCATTGATGGGCACATTCGATCTTCCAGCTCTTATTAATTATATAGGTTCTACTAGTGTGGGAAAGTCCATTGCTATGGTTGTTGATAGGACTGATCCTTGGTTTCTCCCTACCCACCATGAACCTGAAGTGCCACTATCGGTAGTGGAAGTAGCTTATCAAGCTATCACACAAACCACTATTGATCCCATTCCGGTTCCACTCTCAATCTCAGAGGAATTGGAAGAAGTCTATCTTCCTGCTTGGGCAGAAAACTCTTTACATTCGATGGATTGTTTAGATATGGTTTTACCTTCTGATGAAGCCATTATAGAATCCATGTGCGGACGAGATAATATCTTTGAAGATCTTCATCATCGATCCTATTTTCTTCCAGAGCTAAGCAGGATAGAGAATCAAGAGTTTCAGGTGAGACTAATAGATGATGTTGATACGCCCATTAATCCCTTACCTAGGGAAGGAATGTTTGCTGAGGGGAATATGGCAAATATTTCTACTACCATCCCTATCAACATATCAACGCAAACTGCTCTCCTGAGGAGATTGCCATTTATATTGCCTTGTTTAAGGAATTCCGCAACATTTTTGCCTGGTCATATGAGGAGATGCCAGGCATTGATCCATCTATATTCGAGCATGAGATCTGACCATACTCTGACGCTAAACCTGCTTTGCAAAATTTGAGACCTGTTAACCCGCGTAAAGCGGCGGCAGTGAAGGCTGAAGTGAAAAAACTGCTGAAAGCCATTTTTATTTAACCCATAGCTTTGACGGAATGTGCATCCAACCCTGTTCTTGTTGATAACAAGCAAGGGACCATATGCATATGTACTGACTTCAAATATTTAAACAAAGCATGTCCTAAGGACAACTATCCCATGCCATTTATAGACCAAATTATTGATGCTTGTGCGAGAAGTGAAGTTTTTTTGTTTATGGATGGTTTCTCTGGATATAATCAAATTCAAATAAAACTGCAAGACCAACATAAAACTGGTTTCATTTGTCCTTGGGGTACCTTCGCGTACAAAAAAATTCCCTTTGGATTGAAAAATGTTGGGGCAACCTTTCAACGAGCAATGAATTTTGCCTTTCATGATATCGAAGCCATTGTTGAGCCCTACCTTGATGATCTGCCTTCACATTCTCGTAAGAGGATTGACCATCTAGATCACTTGGGTTTGATATTTGAACGATGCAAATACTATAAAATTCGCTTGAATCCCCACAAGTGTGTCTTCCGTGTCGATTCAGGGAGACTGCTTGGATTCATTGTTTCTAATAGAGGCATTCAGGTGGATCTGTTAAAAGTTGAGGCCATTGTAAATATGCCTCCTCCTCGTTCTATCAGGCAACTTCAAAGCCTGTAGGGAAAGTCCAATTTTTTTTGACGTTTCATTGTAAACTATGCCAAGATCATTGATGTTTTAATGGGCCTGCTAAAACAGGACACCCCATTTATATGGGATTAAACTACACAACTCGCATTCGAGGCATTGAAAAAAGCTTTGTTGTCGGCACCATTATTGCGTCCGCCAGATTACTCTAGGGATTTTATATTGTATCTGGCTGCGTCTGAGTTGACCATAGGGGTAGTCCTAGTCTAGGAGGACGATAGACTCCAAGAGCATGTCATTTACTATCTTAGACGTGCTTTAGCCGGACTTGAACTGAGGTACTCCCACGTCGAGAAATTGGCCTTAGCAGTTGTTTATGTTGTTCAGAGGTTACATTAGTACATCTTACTAAGGACTACCATGATAGTGGCAGATGTTAATCCTTTTCAATATGTTTTGTCCTGATGGACAGTTGGAGGCAAATTCAACAAATGGATAGTCATCCTCCAAGAGTTTGACCTGGATTTTCAGTCCGCCAAATCCAAAAAATCCTTAGTTTTTGCTGAACTTATTGCATAATTTCTAGTAGATGAAGATGTAGCCATTGAAGAAGACTCATTCCTAGATGAGCACATATTTTTTATTTCCACCTCTGATCCCTGGTACGGAGATATACTTATCTATCTCCAGACTTTGAAGTATCCTGCAGCTTTCTCGCGGGAAGAATGACATAAAGTACACCTACATGCCAAGAACTATCTCATCATAGGAGATACTTTATATCGTAGAGGGGTAGATTTCATTTTGCATCGATGTTTGACCCACGAGGAAGCGGAGATTGTCCTAAATAATGCCCATAGTGGAGCATGTGGGGGTCATTTATTTGGGTTAGCAACGGCCCAGAAAATATTACATGCTGGTTATTTCTGGCCCACAATATTTAAAGATTGTGTGGAAGCAGTTAAGCAATGTCATCCTTGTCAGCTTTATACTAGGAAAATGCGATCACATCCTGCTCCATTATTTCCCATTAGCTCGATGGGACTCTTAATGAAATGTGGGATTGATTACGTGACGTGTAACCCAGCCTCGGTTGGGGGGCACAAATATATCATTGTCATTGTGGATTATTTTACAAAATGGGCAGAGGAAATGCCCACCTTTAGAGCTGACGGGGAAACTACAACTTTCTTCGTGTTCAATCAAATTATAGCATGATTTGGTATACCCAAGGTGATTTTCACTAACCATGGCAGTCATTTTCAAAATAGCATGATGAAGGAACTGACCACTATGCTAGGATTTAGACAGGAACATTCATCCTCGTTCTATCCTCAATCCAATGGTCAGGTCAAGGCTATTAATAAAACTTTGAAAACTATCCTCAAATGTACTATTAATGCAGCCCGTTCAAATTGGCATATCATGATATACCCTGCTCTTTGGGCCTATCGAACTAATGTAAAAACTGCTACGGGTTTCTCCCCCTTCCAACTCGTCCATGGAGTGGAAGTTGTTACCCTGATTGAATGTGAAATCCCGTCTTTGAAAATTGCTATTCATGTGTTACCGGATACAACTGAGCTTGAAGAACGTCTTTTACATTTAGAACACCTTGATGAACAATGTATAGATGCGCTGACAGCAAACCAAGCTCATAAAAATAGGGTCAAAAGCCAATATGATAAATCGGTCAAGCCTCAAATTTTCTCTGAGGGAGAACTTGTTTTGCTCTGGGACCAAGACAAGGAACCCCTGGGGGCAGGAAAGTTCAGGTCTATGTGGTTAGGACCTTATATCATGTCGAAAGTATTAAATAAAGGCACATATGAATTGATAGATTTCGATGGGAATAAGCTGGTTGAGCCTAGAAATGGGCTCTACCTTAAAAAGTGCTATGCTTAGGCTTAGCACTTTTTCTTGTATTTTATTGTATGTATTTTTATGTACATTAGTTTGTCAGTTTGTGTTTTTTATATCATATGTTGGTTGTTTCATATGTCTTCCAAGAGGTTCATGGGTTTTGCTGATGGCGCCATTCGCCACACTTGTAATCTAGCTTCAGCTGCATGGGTCATTTATTCACCCTCAGGACAGCTAATTGCCTCGGGAGGTGCTTGCTTAGGTCATGCATCCAATAATGTGGTTCAATATAGGGTCATCATTGAGCTTCTATGGGACGCCTTGTCACATGGTATCACTCAGCTGGAAGTCCGACTAGACTCTCAACTGGTGGTTTCCCAGCTCAATCGGGCTTACTAGGTGCGGAACCCTATTTTATTACGTCAGTTTATGCAAGTTAGGTTATTGGAAAGAAATTTTGAGTTCATTACATTCAATCATATTCCAAGGAATCAAAATTCATTAACTGATGCATACGCTAATTACATCTTGGATTGGCATGTAACACATGTTTCATAAAAATATACAGCAAACACATAAAAAACATTTGTAAATAAACCGACAAAATATATATATGTGTGTGTGTGTGTGAATATCTATCCATAGATAGGTCAAGTCTCTGATCCTCAAATCTAGTCATAACTGTATAATATACAAAAAATATACAAAATATGGATCAAAGTCCATCAAATTCCCTAGATCTAAGCTGGACCACCCTGGTCCCCCCAATCTCCCTGTACTCTAGCTTCTTCAACCTCTTCAGCTTTAGCAGCCTCAACAGCATCTATGTATACTAATACTGCTCTGGCTACCCACCTCAGAAGGCGTATCCAGACAGGTGGTATACCAACCACGAACTCCTGCATGATGGTTGGGATGTGCTCAATCCATAAGGTGGGTACTCTCTAGGTAAGCCTGGCCAGCTTCCCCTCCAGAACCCTAAGCATCCCCTGGTCTTCTCCCAAGACAGGACGCACACACATGCATGGATGCCCTCTAGGGTGGACTGTTCCAATATCTTCATTTGACATTTTAATAGGATTAGAACTCTTATACATATGTATATATCTCTATATTTTAATATTCATAAAAATTTTAAAAACTTGAAAATAAAAATTACCTAACTCTCCCCATGCTCCTCCTGGAGGGAGGACGAGATCTGCATCACCCCGAAAATCCATTCCAGCATATGGAAACTGCTCCAAAGCTGGAAACTGACGCTCCCACCAAAAGTAGAAGTCATCATCATAGACACTCTGCACTGAGCCACCACCTCCCTTGCGAAGGAAGATATCTCCCCATCTACTCATCCTAGGTTGACGAGGAGAACGAACTGGTAAGGGTACTACAAGGTTCAATCCTGGCACTCTCTCAAAGAAGAAGGCTACTAGTATGCTAGAATATCCAAAATTCTTCCTCCTTCCTCTCTTGCAGTCAAAGAGCTATTTTCTTATAATCGGGATTACTCCCGAGCACTAGTCATATAGGCCCCCCTGCATACAATCCACTACTAGTCTCATCCAGTTCCGTGTCACAAGATGAAGAGAAGATGATCCCGCAACCCTCACTATGGTACTTGTCAATACCTGTAGAGGAAGGTCACGTATGTGTATAATGGGGATGCAACTACCCCTCTTTTGTGTGCCTGGTGCACAGTATACATCAATATATTTTTGGACACTTAGAGGATCACCGCCCCTTTCAGTGCCTTCTAATTTTATCGGATATCCCTGTCATGATAGACCTGCAATGAAATAGATATCTTCTAAATTAATCTCCAAGAACTCACCTTGAAGATCAAACATGCCCAAGTCATGATCCCAATAATTTATCAAGAACTCTAAGAGGCAGACATTGGCCCGCATATGTGAGGTAGAAAAAAACTTTAACAACCCACTTGAATGTAAAACATTCATGGTGGGGGAATCTTGGAGTGCTTCTTGATCCATATCTTCATGTTCGCACTCCCTCCACTCAAGCACCATCTTCAAACCTAGTAAACAAGCATTTGCAAACCTTTAGTTTCATGTAAAATTTCAATTTTTTGACCCTATATGCTTCTTGTTCACATCACGCAGCATATGCGACTGTCTATTAAGGCATGTCGCATACTGTACGCGACTGTCCTTTGGGCAACCCGCATACAGAATGTGTCTACGCGAGTTTCAATATAGTGAACCCACATACACAGCGTTGCTTGGTTGAGGATGATTAAAAACATAAAATTAGGGCCTAATTTTGATAAATGCTTGGATCAAATTGAAGAGCATGGAGTGTAGTATTACCTGACGCTTGCGGATTCGGAATTGGTCCACTGGATTATCCACACCAAGCAATTGAAGGTAGAGGTGAAAACTTGTCTTTTATGGCTAAAAATGCAAAGGGTGAGTTTTATTTATGTTTTTGAACTATTTATAGCAATTTTATTTCTTATAGTGCGTTTTTTCCCTATAGTTCACAATTTCTAAAACTAATACCACATCTTTTTTCCTTGTAACGGGTTTGTCATCATTTTAAGGTGTTTTTGCTCATATAGGATGGTTTTTATCATTTCACATGCATTCTGCATTTTTACCTATTCCATCTTAAACCTAGCAATTAACATTCTGACCACGGACTATGGTATTTTAACCATTAGCTCCTTGTCTCTAGCATTGTTCTTCCGTGGATAGGGCTTTCCTCTCATGAGTATCCCCATTTAGAACCTATTTTATCTTTCGATACTCATGCTGCAGCTATCTTAGGTACAGGGGAATATTTTTAGCTATTTTTTCACGCCAAATTAAGCCTCATTTTGGTCTCTTTTTACAAGCTATCCCTTTATAGGACTCCCCGCTCTTATGGAGTTTCTTTAGGCCCAGGTCTAACTCCTTAAAAATAGACTTGACTGCCGAGTTAACTTGTTCGTTCAAGCTCGTTAAGAATACGTGAATGGTAATCCACATTGGTAGTAGGTTATCTATTTCTCAAACCATGTGGAATAATACGAGAAAGGATCACTCTCTTTTCTACGGAATTGAGAAGAGTATTCTCAGGTAAAGGTTTTTCACTTTTTCGGACCCGAGGGACTAAATTTATGGAAAAGGAACACCCAGTATGAGCTCAGTTTTCTCTTTTTCATGCTTTGGACCTAAACATGAAAAATATTCTTAGTGTACTTTATGTCTTTGTCATGCTCGTTAAACACTAAAGAACAAAGCATCAAGTTTATTGTTGTAAGCCCCATTTCTTGTACTCAAATGTATCTTTCCAAGTGATCTTGCTTTCCTTCACACTCGTAAAACTCAAGCTATATGCTGCTCTTGAAGGAGCATTGGGTAGGTGGTAATTTAACATTTTTCGGTCCTCCCTGACTAAGTACAAAAAAGGTTCACCTTTTCTTCTACAAAAGTTAAGAGAGTTCTTCTGTGGTATGTTTTATACTTTTCCGGCCTCGGGAGACTAAATTGGACGAAAAGGACCCCCCTGGAGTCTTCTTTGAATTTTTAGACTATCTAAATATGAAATTTGCAACTGAGCATGTACTAGTTCAGGCTCATAAAATCCACAAATTAGTGACACTATCAAGCATTATTCTCTCTTCTCTTCAATCTTGTCAAAAAATGAATAGAGATTCGAGTTGACATTCCTAGACTCGTTAAAATTTAACAGGGAAGGTAAGGAAGAATTTTTCTTTTGGTTCTCGATTTGTGGCAGCATGTCATCCTTGAACAAAGCACTCTCTATTTTTTTCGATACTCATGCCTCAGTTTATCACTTTCAATTCAGCTATTACTTCAAGTTTCTTACTCCTCCTCTTGCCAGTTCTACCTGGGGAATCTGATCATGTCTCCTACATGACAAATAAGTCTAGTTGTTATATCTATAAAGTTAAAAAGCTTCCTTGGGTCATCTCTGTCTCGTGCTCACTGTTCAAGGACTTAACCTTGTGTCTGACCTATATCCCGATTCCATCATTGTTGTATCTGTTATTACTTGTGTCTCCCTTCCTTTACCCAGTTCCTAGTCACTCTTGTGATCCGTTGGAGGATCTATTTCCTTCCTCATCACAGTATAGTTCCGCATCAGCACTTCCTGATGACGAAGACCTAGAGTTTTGACGATTGTACCTCAGGATTCACTCTCATTATTGGTGAATTCCTTTGCTTCAGTTGTCAATTATCACCTATTAATTGACAATTTGTTGAATCTACTCCATGTTCGACTTCAATAACATCTATTCACATGGCTTGGATTGTACTGGCTCTTTGGGATTGTTTATGAAGACCTTAGTTTCCTATCTATGGACTAAGTTGCGCAAGACTATGTTGTACCTATTTACACAGCTTCCAGATCTTTGAAGACTCATCATTAATGTATATTGTGGCTTCGATCCACCTCTGTAATATACGTGGTATTGTACTCGTACTATATGATGTAATTGAATATTGTAAAGGAGCTAGTCTTCCATTATATTGAACATAGCATCCTCAGATATGACTTTGTATATGACATTATTATGTATTTGTTTCAGGTACTACCTCTGCTCCATTGGATTTCTGAGTTCTCCAAAGATAATGATTATAATGTATTTCAGCCATAGTTTCCCTCTAACCTCACACATTAGGGGGCATCTATTATCAACCCAAATGGCACTTCTCCGTCCGAGTGCTGACACTTCATATGTGGGTACACAAAAGGATACTATAGGATTGAAGGTTGCCTAAACACTATAGATGGGCATGACATGAGATGCATTTATCCTCCAACCAGCTTGTCATTTTATCTTTCTATATGGTGATTGTTGTATGTGACTATCTCCACCAAAACTCGCGTACATACACAACTATGTTCATTGAAAACCCGCGTACTGTACACGACTATTCTCATTACAACCTGTGTATAGATCTGTATGTGGGTTTCCCTTAAAGAAACTCACGTTTCATACGTGGGTTGCCAGAATCAATAGTCACGTACACATCCATTCGACATTAAAAATAATAAAACACTATTAATGGAGATTAGTTGAGTCTTAAACATTAACCATCTCAACTGTCTCAACCTCCTCAACCTTCGAAACTGCTCTATTTCCCAAAGTATAAATAGAAGCCTTGAGGAGGGCATTAGGAGGATGAATCTTGGAGACCAAAGTTATGTTGGTGGTATATCTTCAGAAGTATTTGGAGTAGTAGAACTCAGAGACCTTTGGTTGCATAGGAGTCCTTGTTTCAAGCGTTGGGTTGTACACT
The DNA here is from genome assembly GCA_001517045.1 of Pseudotsuga menziesii. NCBI lineage: Eukaryota > Viridiplantae > Streptophyta > Pinopsida > Pinales > Pinaceae > Pseudotsuga > Pseudotsuga menziesii. Next base: position 63,932 of record LPNX011107968.1, read on the forward strand.
TATCTCAGTCACTATTGTCAATAAAGAGAATTCTTCTTCTAACTTTGTGTTGAGTCTCTTTCATGTATCATGGTTGATAAATATATTTGATTAAGCACTATATATGTTATTTATCTAACCTATCATATATATATGTATAAGTTTGTACTTGGAGAATTTGCTCTTTGCATGTGAAGGAGGTGCATCCCTGAAAGCTTTGGAAAGAAACAGAGCGGGAGAAGACAAAGCTTGGATCAACCGTCGATAATCGGGTGAGTCCAACATATCTTCCTATTTCCTTTATGTACTTTAAATCTAATTGTCTGCAAGTTTTAGATGTATGTTGGTAACCCCAGACCCTAGATTATAAGGGTGTTTATTCCTGAACAACACTATGCGAGGAACCAATCCAACATACATGTCAAAAGGGCTCTACACTTACATCTATCCATGTGAGGAACCAATCCAGCATGTCAGAAGGGCTCTGCACTTACATCTGACCATGCAAGGAACCAATCCAGCATGTTAGAAGGGCTCTGCACTTACATCTGACCATGCGAGGAACCAATCCTGCATATCAGAAGGGCTATGCACTTACATATGATCATGTGGGAACACATCCCATAGTCACATCAGAATGAATCTGCACTTACATTTGATCATGTGGGAACACATCCCATGGTCACATCAGAAGGGCTATGCACTTACATATGATCATGTGGGAACACATCCCATAGTCACATCAGAACGACTCTACACTTACATCTGATCATGTGGGAACAAATCCCACAGTCACATCAAAATGGTTCCTGAACTTATATCTAACCATGGAAGGAGCCAATCCTACATCCATGTCAGAAGGGCTCTCGGACTCATCGCTTCCCTTTGGAGGGAACCTCAATCTGGAGAACATGAAGATTCTCCCTGAAGTACTCAAAATTCACTCTGGCCAATGGCGTGGTCAACACATCAGCTATTTGTTTGTCTGTCGCAACATACTGGAGCTTTACTGCTCCTCTCTACACCATATCCCTAATATAGTCATATTTGATATTGATATGCTTCAACTTATCATAGAACACTAGGTTCTCAGACAACTTCACATACCTTTGGTTGTCGCAATATATACAAGTAGCATCCAACTGGAGATCAATCAAATCGGACAGTGGCTTCCACAACCAAACTGCCTCACAACTAACTGAACAAGCTACGACATACTCTTCTTCGGATATACGCAGTGCCACACAATATTGTTTCCTGCTAAACAAAGAGATCACACTTGATCCCATACTGAAGTAGCACCCTGAAGTGCTATTCCTATCGATGGAACTTCCTGCCCAATCTTAATCAACATAACCCTCCAGGTTAATATTCTAATTCACCTCATACTTGATCCCATAATCAACTATACCCTTTAGGTACCTCAGAATATGCTTTGCAGCAGTCAAGTGAAAATGTCTAGGATATGTTAGGAACTGGCTCAATGTGTTCATAGCAAAGCAAATATCTCGTCTCGTATTTGTCAAGTACATCAAGGAACAAATCATCTGACGATACATCATGGCATCAACCGACTCTGATGAAGCAACACTCAATAGCTTCAGGTTCGATGCCATAGGTGTGGTCATGGCCTTGTAGTCCATCATCCTGAACCTATTCAGGATATTTATTGTATACTTCCCTTGTCCCAGGGAGATTCCATCTACATTCTTCCACATCTCCATGCCTAGAAAGTAGTGCATCATATCCAAGTCCTTCATCTTGAACTCAGCAGCAAGTCTCCTTCTTACAACTTTAATGAGTTCCTCTTTTCTATCAGGAACAAGTCATCGACATATAACAAGAGCATCACTAGTCTTCTGCCTTCAACCTTGAAGCAAAGGTAAATTCTAGAGTCATTAGTAATCTATCCATCCTTTCATACCATGTCAAACCTCAGGGTCTTCTACAGTTACTCCTTATGAAGAATAGCATCATTCTCCCTCTGTATTTCATACTTTATGCACTGAAACATTATGTACCGGAGTGACAAGTAGCTTCCTCTGCTACTAATATTCTATGTATCCATCTAGGTTTACTGGATACCAAGATCCTCTATCGGATTTCATCTTCAACCTTGTATAAAAGGTTAAGATCTTCATCACTCTATGTGATCTTGAAGCCCCTCATGTATGTGTTATCCCATGGGTGTCTTCTGATCTCGTACAAGGCCTTCTTTCATTTGCACACATGATTTTTCCTGTCATGTGTCTTATCTTCCAGTGGCTACAAATGTATCTTCGTAGTCTATGCCTTATTTCCACGAGAATCCTTGTGCTACGAATATTTCCTTGTATCCCACGGAAATCTCTTTAGGTCTCGATCCCACATCCTAAACATAATTCTTCTTGAACTTGTACTCTCCTTCCCTTTCTTCTTGGCTACTTCTTTATAGCTGGAAGGTTCTACATAAATGATGTCGCTCAAGAGCGTTACATGACTACATTATGTCTAAGGCCTCTTCAATTCCCATCATACGATTCTTCATTTTGTATTATTTCTTGAACTGACATCACTTGTTCTTCGGAACAAGTCTCATCCTTCTTTTCTTGTAGGTGATTGTATGCGATCTTTCCTACAAGTCAAATGCATTAGCTGTATGGTTAGAAAATTTTCGTAAGGCATGTTCATAATGAAAATTCTTATGCATAAATATATGATCATGCAACTATTTTAGCCAATACAACATTCATCCATATCTCATAGAAACTTTCTAGATGCCTTCCATCTCTACCAGGACAACATTGAGATTGTGCACTAATCCAATATGTCAGCAAAGAGGTTTCATTCTAGATAAGTAGCAATGGAGAGTTCTATAGCACCATGAGCTACTTACCCATCACATGCATATTAGTAGTATATTGTCATTAATGCAAACATTCTATCATGCATAATACATCAACTAAATATAAACAAATGCATAAAAAAAAACAATATCATGAAATGAGAATTGAATACTTATCTTTATTTGTTTCATGGGTAGACTCCTTGAGCCTTCAGCTTCATCATCTTCTTAATTCATAAAAGCGTCATTTCTTATCCAAATGCTAATATGGATAAGAGGGTCTTCAAGAATTGATTTCTTCATATTCCTCATCGCTTGAGGGATATTCTTTGGATGGTGAGAGCTTGATCTTCAATTGCTCCCATCTTCTTTTCTATTATTATGAGTCGAGCTTCTTCTTGTGTGTCCTCTTCCCAGAGTATGCTGAAAGTAATCACTTCCTTCTGGCACACATTCCTCGAATGAATGAATCCCATGATCCTGGGAGGCCATTCAAGGTGGTCATCACAACTTCTGCATTCTCCACTTCTTCTTCTACCGCTTCAAGTTGTTCTTTGATTTGAGAGACCCTTGTAAAGTATGATTGTATGGTCTCTGCGTTCTCGATCTTCACATTCTTCAACTGGTTTCTTAAGGTCATCTTCCGATTTAGGTTCTTCTCTTCAAATAGCTTGGTCAAGGAATCAACCATCTCTTTTGGTGTCTTTAGGTAAGACAATTGTGGTATAAGGTGATCCGTGATTGAATCAACAATGATCTTCTTGGCCTTGACTAAGTTCTTCTTGTGTAAGGCTTTTAGCCTCATCTCCCTCTGGAACTAGAACCTCTCAACTTATGTAGGTGTCCAATTCATTTCCTTCAAGAACTAGTGATATCCTATACTTCCATGCTTGGAAGTTGTCATCCTCACCAATCTTGTCATCAAGATGGTGTGATTAGTCATCTTGAAATGAGAACCTCAACTATAAATAGCAAAAGATTAGATCTTATCGATTTGAGGTGTCTATCCTTGTTTTGAAGTTGGCTGATCTAGGGTTTGTCAAAGAAACCCTAATTTTCAAAACTTGGAATCTTTCAGATCTTATTGAATAGAAATATATATCTCTTCAAGGCGAGCTATCCAACGTACTCCTTTTCTAAAAATAGTGGAGGAAAGCTCCCAGAAAAGGAATCCCTAGTTTACTAATTTCTTCTACATAAATGCCTGATACTGTTTCTGCAGTATCTCTAAAATTACTACTCCTATGTGTCCTCATCTTTGCAATTAGGTATCCTTGTCTGTTATCTTTCCAATGTCATAGCTCTGAGTAGAATTGGATTCCCCAATTGAGACTTATGAGCATTTTCCCAAGGTGACCTGTTTCAAGACTGTTCAGCATAGCGAAGTTGTACGGACTTCCACATGTCACTGTTTCATCTTCAGGGTCTAAAAATTTCACCACCAAAAGTACTATCCATTCCATTTCTAGAAGATCTTGAGAAATTTCATTTGGACCTTCGTAGCCCGAGATATAGAAATTCTCCCCAGGTGTCCTATTTGGGGAGGAATCCTGGGAGAGGATAGAACCCTAACTTGGAGGAATCATATCTCATAGAATATAGCGAATCTGAGGCTGAAACTTGGAAACAGTGTACATCAAGAATTTATCTTCGGTCTGTGAAATTTTTGGCACCTGAAACGTCTCCAATATAGAGATATAGAGAATCTACCAAAACTATCAGTATTTTAGGGTTTTTCAGGCCCTGGGTCAAACTAGGGTTTGACTTTCCCGGAGTTTCACCCAACCAAAAATCTCGACCCAGGTCTCTAAAATTTGATTTTGATGAAGAGAGAAATCCTATGCTGGGATCACTCAAAAATTTCTGTTCTGTAAAAAGCCCTAATTTCCCGCACCAAAAACTGAAAATGCTTGGAATGAAATTCTACTTCGACAAAAAGATGCGCCCTTCGATGGAGAGTCAACCTAGAATACTTTTGTTGATGGATTGTGGAGAGAGACCCAAAAATTTATAATCCATAGCTTCTGCAGCTGCACAATGTCTTCTTCTCATGTTAGCTCTGATACCATGTTAGATTTTTAACATTTAAGCTATATGATCTTAGGATTTTATCTCATAGAATAACATGCACAACAATAATCATAAGAGACAAGAGACACAACGAATTTTCCTTGGGGAAACCATAAAGGAGAAAACTCCGCAACTTCCTCATAGATAGAATGAGCATCAATGGTAGTAGTAAAACCCAAAGATAGAAAAGATGATCTCCACAGTTGTTCTCTCTATCTCACTTGAGAGAGATTCTCCTCTCTCACTATTGCGCCCCAATGAGTGTGTGTGTGTGAGATAAATAGAGAGTCTCACTCTCTATTTATATCTTTCGTTCACTTAATATTTGACTTTGTTACGTAGGCTAGAGTAATCCTAAATCAGTTATGTAGGCTCGAGTAACCACAACTAGGGTACTAATGACCCGACTTACATTAACTCATATAGGGCCGACTTCTCTAGGGGAGTCTAACAACCCTAGTGCCCCACAACTGTGGGGACTTCAACCCTTGATCAATAAGGAGGGTTACCCTCTATGACTTTACATTACTTGTTTACATTATTGAATCTCCCAATAGGAACATCGGGGCATGATATGACTCAATTACATTACAGATACTTCCCGGAATAAACATCGGGGTACAATACATAAAATATAAAAGTGAATACATTCCGAAGTTACAAATACATCAGCAGATATAGATCCTCAGGCCAGATATTTAAATCTCAGAGCCGAGGGCAGAATAGAACATGACGATTAAGATAAAAATTAGTGTTTTCAAAGTCACATCACATAATTGTAGTTTTTTTAAAATAAAAAATTATATACGAAGGAGCAAAGTATTTTTAGTATTTAAAACCTTTCACTACATTTCTATACTACATTGTGAACACATTGGATATATTGCTGATAGGAATCAAATCATTGTTGAAATTCCGTACCAACCATTGATGACATAAATAAGCTAGATGTTGAATTCTAATGAAAACACACCATGATACTACTTGAATATAAGCATAAAAGAAATTAAATGCATGTAGTTCACGGACTCTAAAATTATTATTAAAGCCCCAAAATAAATCCCTAGCTTCACCATCAAGGTTTCACAACTATTGGTTAAAGTTTTGAGTTATCATGCTAGGAAGCATTGAAGGGTTTATTGTATCTACGTCATGCTCATTTTGCTACAAACAATAGTTTGTCCACTTGGTCACTGCACACAATATTCATAATCAATGTCATCTATAGTGTTATTTAAAGCCATGTCTCTTTTCAACATAGAGTTCAATGTTTTTGTTAATATCTCTGGTCCAGAAAAAATTTAAACTTCATTAAATTTAGTTATAAGTAGGGTCACAAGGTCACACATATGGGGCACAACATATTATTATCACTAAGAAAAAACTTTTTTTATGAGTGGAGTGAGTTGGCATGTCATGTTTCTTTCATGAGTCATATCCATTTGCTACATTTGTAATGTACTCGTGTCTAGAGGAAACAGATTGGTAATAGGTTATAATTGTCAATTATGTTTATGTACACATTTATCTATAAAATGAGAGAGTTCTAATTATATGTTAGGTGAACTATGGAAAGAGTTTTCTTGTTCCCTAAACTTTGATGCCTCTTTAATAGTTTCAAAAAACTAAATCCAAAAAGCAAAGGACACCTTCCCTAGTTACTAGTATATTTCACTATGGTTATGAGTATTATATTATTGCTCCTTCAATTCTTCTTCTTATGCATTTATATTCTCATCATTTATTCGGATATGAAAAATAAAATAAAAATTAAATTCTTTATATTTAATACAATGTTGAGAATAAGTATCCTTCTTTTTATTCTTTTTTATTTTATATTTCATTATTTTTTATTCTTTCACTTAAGTTTTTTTTTTAATTTTTACATTTACCATCTTGAAAAAATTATAATTTCTCATTTCCCCTTTATTCTTGTGTAATTTTTCTTTTTACTGCTTATTCAAAGTGTATGAAAACAATTACTTAATGAACACTTATGCTTATTACTAGTTTTTTTTCCTAATGAGGTAGAAGTTTTTATTCCTATCTAATTTTTCTTTTAAATTCTCTTAGTTGGGTCCTTGAAGCCCATTTCTAAAATGGCCTACATGGGCATAATATTCTAGATAGAGAGTATAGTAGTTAGTGTCCACAAGATGTTGAGAACCAAACGGCTATGATTTACCTCAATTTTTTGTACTAAATATAAATGTGGTGAGCGTGCATATAAAACATTGGTAGTCATGTACAAAGCTTTAAAAGTAGCTCGATTGAGCTTCTGTTAAAACGTTGATCGAGGGATTTGAATACCTCGATCGAGGGCCCGAAAAAGAGAGATTTATCCCTTTTACAGGAAAATCAATGTTTCTCTATGTCTTCTAGGGTTGTAAACCCTGCCTTTCATGGCACACAACTGAGCGGGTTTCATACCGATAGATTCATCACCGAATCTTCTATCATTGAGGTATCATGCATGCGTGTCGGCATTCATATGGGTTTTTTTTAATTAGTTCTAAAACTTACACTAAGAAAACCTAACAACTTCAAAGCAACTCAAAGAAAAATCTGCAGGGTAAAAAATACACATCCAAAAATTGCTTAAAAATGAACAGCCCACACATCGACGCGTCCCCTTCAAAAGGGTATCTTTAGTTTTTAAATTTTTGAAAACAATGAAAAAAAAGCTAGGATGGACACACATGTGTATAAAATGATGTTGAAATTAGATGTGGTCACTTTCAAAAATAATAAATAATTGTATATTGCGAGATAAATTAACAAAAAATATGCAGACCACAGTGCATTTTGTGTAGATCATGCTCCTATATATATATATATATATATATATATATATATAATTATTAATGTAAGATTGAATTATTGGGGTTGGACACGAGCCACTTATTAACTTCTTCAAAATTTTAAGGTCACACAATTCATTAAATGCAAAATTTCACACATTAAATGACATCAAAAAATTTTAAAAAAATATCATTGGGAAGCCAACATAATATTCTCTAATCTGTTTTTTTACTACAAGCTGAAATTCATATGGAATATATGCATTTAGAGGGCTTCTATCTAGCACATGAGTAAAAAATCAGGTTTTCATCGCCATATTTGGCCAAAAAGTGTTACCCACCTTCATGGAATCACCCGCTTTCAACTTTTTATGGCCAGATTTTCTCCTTTTTGGCTTTCGCATATTTACTTCCCGCATTTTCCTCAACCATTTATTCATCCTAGTGTCATCCTTAACTGTCGAATCCCAGACTATGAAAAGTGGAATTCAGGTTTACCACCTTTCACAACCGAATTTCTCCTTTTCTGCTTTTCCACTCCCGATTTTTCCTTGGCGAAAATTATTTGCATCCTTTGATATTCTCCATTGTGCATCCAGGCTGTCCATTCCAATCAGCTTTTAACCTTGATAATATTTTTCTTATTCAAACATATTTATAAGGATAAAACTCAATATTTTCAATAATTTTCCACTTCAATGCAATGAATAAACCCCCTTAGAACATATAGAAACCCCATCAATATTCTCCAAAGTGATCATGTGATATGGAAAGCTTTCCGACCTTACTCTTTCTTTCACTGGTCTAAACTTTTGCAGGGGAATTAGCGCAAATGCATATGTAAAAATCCTCAAATTTTAGCACATGTGCTAACACAGTCCTTGCTATTTCTAACTTAGGTCCTTTATTCTTCTCTACTTCATTATTATGTATTTTAGTTAATAGGAAATTATTTAGTTCCTCTTATGCTTTTAAGATGCATTCATTATCTATTTTAACACTTTGTAGTTTTGCGTTTAAATCCTTCAATGTTTGTACGAGTTCAGATTGATTATTATTCCCACTTTCATTTAAATTTACCCATATATTACCATATCTAATATTACCTTCTTCTATGTTTTCTGGTTCTTTAGGATGGGATTCTCCTTCAATGAACATTTCCACTTCTGCCATTTTTCTTGCAAAATCAATATTATTTTTCTCTTTTTGTTTACAAAAAGAATCAAACCATAACATCAGTTAGTTTATAGTATATATATGTTTAAGTGTTGATCCTTTTTAGGCCGAGTGTTGTAACTGTGCTTTGATACCATTATGTCACAACCCCAAATATACAGAATCAAAAAAAAAAAACTATATGTATATATATCTACAATACTCTTAATTGTAATTTCATTTAGATACCTACTCACATGAATAATTTTTTTTTAGGTTCTAAATTACCTTGTTGTTTGATGGCAGAAACATGACGTCAACATACCTGCAGTTTCTAAGCAAGGTGATTAAAATTGATGTCTGAGTTCTTTTTACAAGTTAATATTAGGACCCTAAAGTTTAACCTTAGTCCTAAGCCTTGGGTCTGATTCTAGTTTATATGTATAAAGGTTTATGTTAAGTTTTAAATTCTATGATTAACAATAACCATTAAACAAGGTTTAAATATATCTTAAGCAATTCTTCGATTTGATATTGTTAAAGGTTTGCAAGTTTTTAACCATACATACGATGGTAATACTAGGGCCTTTGCCTATGTTTGGAAACATGCGAAGATGGTTGTAAAACTTTACAAAGCTATTAATATGGTTAGTTAGTTATAAGACAAGGTTGCATGCTTGACATCTTGTGAGGAAGGTTTAATGCTGCATTTGATGTTTGAACCCCTGGCTTACGAGTTGACAACGCATCCAGGGTGGTTTTAAATTCTTATGGCAGTTTATTAACTACATTCTAGACCTTTTTATGGAAACAAGATCTTATCCCTCCACCTGTAACCTGGTTTTGCTCCACGTCATTGGATGTGATTTTTATGGTGTTTGATAAAAGTTGGAAATTTTTTCTTAGTTACTCTGTCATAAAACCAGTTATTTGGTCATTGTGATGGTGTTTCTCTGGAGAACATTTTTGCATACCTCCTTGCCGAGGGTTAATAACATGATAATGTTAATGAGATTTACCTCGTGTTGACACCACTTTGCTTCTCTGGTTATGAATCTCGCGCTTCTCATTCGATCTCTGCAATGAGAATTTTGTGGTTTTTGAAGTGTATAAGTGCGGATGGAAACTAATTCAAGCTCTATAAATTTAAATTCTATGTATTCGTAAGGCCTTCTATATTTCTTTGTGTGGAATGGTTAATGGTTTGTTTCATGCATTCAACTGTTCATGAGGGAGCTTTCTTCAGTGAAGAGGAAGCCATTTTTTTATTAAGGTAACCAACATTATTTGTTGCAGTATTTAAAACAAGATTTATGAATTTTAAAATATAACGAACATGTTTTTACACAGGGTATTACGATGGCATAATCATTGAGGAGGAAGAACCCCCAGTACCCTCGAACAGTTAGAAGGTAAGGATTTAGGTTTTAATCAGTGCTTATATTTCACTTTTTTGTATAGCATAAACGATTTCTAAGCCATGTCCTGTATGCGATAGGTGAAGAGGAGGAAGAAACAAGGTAATGACCTTCATTTTTTAAATATTTTTCGTTTGTTTTCATTCCCAAAATGGCCAGAGGATAACCTCGACTCTCGTTGCAGTTCTAGATTTTGTTTCGAAAAAAAACCTAAGGCCTTCCTCCTGGAAAATTTTCAAATTGTATGTATTCACTTTCATTTTTCATGATTTAGGGTTTTAATATTTCAAATTCCAGTTTACAATTTTAACTTGGATTGCTTCTGGTTGAAGATTTATTGCGTGGTTTGCTCGCTGTACAAGCTAGAAATTCCACAAATTAGGTTTGAGATTTGATCCTTGAATCAATTTTATACTTTAAGCTAGCGAGTATGGAATATTGATGAGTAGGGAATATTTAGGCTTCCTTCTTGGTATTCGGTTGTTATGTCTCGGTAAGTATCTAACCTACACTATCATTTTTAAACATTGTTTTTTCTCTATTTATGATTCCAAACCTAACTCCAAATATTTTGTGTGCACGGGTACAATGTTGACATGGAATTGCCTGCAGTTGTGATCAAATTCCCTTGCTATGTAATTAAGGTATTTGTAACACATCGACCATTGGTTGGAAGAGTTTTGTTTCACCATGGTTTGGGTTTTAGGATTTTGAAAAAGAGGGCTTCTCAGCCTCTACTTTCTTAAGATAAGTTTAAATGTTTTTCGACAAGATAGACTTAGTTTTTGGATCGTGACTTGATGTCAGTATCGTTAGGGATTTGTATTAGCATGTTAATCCAACGAATTGGATTTTAGATGTATTGAACCATTGTCTGTGGAAGTTTGTTTAACCTATTGGTTCAGTTTATAAACTATGGACTATTTCATTTTATTAATATAACTAGGTTTTTATAAATGTTTTCCCTAATGGAATGATCGTTGTCCACATTTATACTTGTAATATTTTTTGTATATGAATTCTATCAGCTATGTTACTACTTCTGAATGCAATTACAACTTGATACAAAAGGGAGTCCCTATAGGATATAGCCAGCATAAAGTTTAAGAAAGAATATGAGGTTCTTTCTTAAAGAAATGGAGGGACTACAAGGGACTCCTAGACCTAAGGGAGGATAATCAGCATGGATACCAAATGACAAAGTAGGATCTAACTAGGGCACCCATAATTAGGAAATATCTACCACTTACGTAATGCCACTTCTAGTAGCAATATGATGGTTTTGTGGAATCAGGAAGTGGTTTCGTACCTATGGTTAAGGTGACATAGTCATACGATAATGGAAAATGCACGTGGAAAATGGTCCTATCCTATATTCTAGTTTAGTGTTATACCTACCATGGTCATGAACGAGCTAAAAATCAGCGAGAGTGCACAAAAAATGGACCCTACACAATGACATTAGTCCAACAACATTTGCAAATAGTCAATAAAGAGTCCAAACTATAGGATATAGGGAGGATTGATCATGTGAAAAACATTCAAAGGAAACGATGCAGTGGATGATGGGACATAAAAAGGAATGTGATATGTAGACCCAACATGCACATATCCATTACCACCCCTAGGGTAATGAACACTAGTGTTAAGACCATATGAATGAAGTGAAAATCCTCCCACAAATGGAGTGGAAGGTGGAATATCACCACTTCCAAATATATGTGCAAGGTAAGGTGTCGTGGTGTACCCTACTCTAACACTAGGGTCCGCACTAGAACCTGGAAGGGGTGATGGAATACTAGTAGTGATGTTTGGCATGTTGAATGTAAAAGGAAGTGAACTTAAGGAAACAAAAAGAGATTCAAGGAACTATGATCCCTAAATATGACTAGTGCACACAGAACACGCCCCTAAGTAAAACTAGGTCCAATGCAAACAAGAAAAGAGAGAGGATAAGTGAGCTAGTGAATGCAACAGGTATGTCTCGCCTAGAAGAGGCCTAAGACTCCCATACACTACCAAAGGAGGTGTGTAACCAATTATAGTGGCTCTCATCTTCAACACATATAGCGACTGTGTTGTTCGACCCCTTCCTGGCCATGACACTCAAAGAATAACCTCTACAAGTACCCCCTGCAATACCTAGGTAAGGAAACTAAGTTCACTCCAATATAACCAATGCTCAGGTGGAGAGTTGTAGGAGAGGTCTACCATATAGCAAGGGTAACAAATACTAAATCTTGAAAGCACCAAAGGTACCTCAAAATCCCCCATATATGAATAATATCCCGCAAACATATTCAACACACAACATAAAGTAGCAGGGGCTATCAACACCACTAACATGTGCACCGCCTCATGCTTAACTCCTGTGTAAGAGGAGTCTCCTGAGAACACTAATTATACCAAGGATTTCACTTCCTACTTGGACAGACACCTAGTTTTTTTGTTTCATAGTCTTGGAAAGACTTACTCACGACATTCTATTCCAAGACTCTACAATCATAAGCTTGTCGGTGCACCTCTATGAAATAAAAAAGTGTAATCGATTTTAATTTAAGCATTAATTTTAATGGTTTTGATTACTCAAGGGTAATGAATGTGCAACTAGTGATGTTACAACTCAATAATGAAGTAAATATGCACACCTGAAAAAATTCCAAGTGAAACTTTGTTTTTAAACATGAAAAGGGGGTTTTGCCACTACATGTAATGCAAAAAAATTTATTCCTTTTCAAATTCCAATGCAATCCTTCTTATATGAAATCTTAAACACTACTCTCATCCAAGCAAACCAATGAAAGTACCTCCTTAAATGCATATGTGAGATGCAAGTAAGCATGCAACTATAGAATTATTTTGTATTTTCAATATAAAATAGTGAAAATTCAATAAAAGTCATTGAAGTTCTTAGTCTCTGCAACAAGCAGCATGTTATATTTTTATCATTTAAGCAATATGATCTTAGGATCTTATCTGAGAGAATAACATGCACAACAATCAATCATAAGAGACAATAGACACAAATATTTTCCTTGGGGAAACCATAAAGGAGAAAACCCTGCAACTTCCTCAGAGATAGAATGAGCACCAATAGAAAAAGTAAAACCCAAAAACATAAAAATAATATCCAAGAGCTGATCTCTCTCACTTGTGCCAGAACTTCCTCTCTCATTCATGCGCCTTAGTTGACTGAGTGAATGTAACAAATAGAGAGTCTCACTCTCTATTTATACAAGTGAATATATTCCAAATTTACAAATACATCAACACTCCCTCTTAACTAGGAAGGTATTCTTTTGGCATAATTCATCAACACAAGTATTCTTCTATGGGTCATCATCAAATCTGGATCATGACTAGATCATCATCAAAGCTGGATCATCACTAGATCATCATCAAAGCTGGATCATCACTGGATCATCATCAAAGCTGGCTCATCACTCTATCAACATCAAAGCTAGATCATCATTGGATCATCATCAAAGATAAATCATCACTATATCATCATCATCATCATCATCACTACTTCTGTTATTTAGATCAACTGGTGTTATCTCTCAATTCTTCTCGTCATAGGAAGTTCTACAGAGCCAGCCCTTTTTCATGCTGGTTGTAGGCCTATCCTCCAAGTAGGTCTTCATCTTCTTTAGCACTTATATCTGACCCAGTCAGAAAGGCCTGCCCAACACTTACATCTGACCATGGGAGGAACACATCCACCACCATGTCAGAAAGGCACGCCGAGCACTCACATTTGACCATGGGAGGAACACATCCACCACCATGTGAGAAAGGCTCGTCCAACACTTATATCTAACCATTGGAGGCCCAGCATTCCACCATGTCAGAAATTCCTAGCATTCACATCTAACCATGGGAGGCCTAGCCTTCCACCATGTTAGAAAGGCTCTGCACTTACATCTGACCATGGGAGGCCCAGCCTGCCACCATGTCAGAATGACTCATGGACTCATCACCTCCCCTTGGAAGGAAACTTGATATGAAGAACACCAAGCTTCTCCCTGAAGTACTTAAACTTCACTCTGGCCATTTCTAGCATAGAATCACATCAGGGCTGATTACGTCCAAGTATAACCTGCGAGCTTTGCCAGGACCAATTACATATGAGGACAACCTATAGGACTGTTTACATCTAAGCTACCTACAATCTTCACCAGGATTTTATGCTCAGACAACCTGTCTCATCAGCTATGCTAGAACTCCCTCTTTCGAGAGATCTCAATCTGGATTACAAACTAGAGCTTCACTGCTCCTCTCTCGGCTATACTCAGTGCCATGCAGAACTCCTGTTAAATCAAGAGATCACACCTGATCTCATACTTAAGTAGCACCCCGAAGTGCTCTTCCTATCAATGGCACTGCATGCCCAATATGAATCCACATAACCCTCGAGGTTAATATTCCGATTCGCCTCATACTTGAGCCCATAATCAACTGTACCATTCAGGTACCTCAGAATATGCTTTGCAGCAATCAGGTGAACATGTCTCGATGTGTTCACAACAAAGCAAATATCTAGTCTTGTATTCGTCAGTTATATCAAGGACCCAATCATCTGATGATACATCGTAGCATAAACTGACTCTGATGAAGCATCACTCAATAGCTTTAGGTTCGATGCCATAGGTGTGGTCATGGCCTTGGATTCCATCATCCCAAACCTCTTCAGGATCTCTACTGCATACTTTCCTTTTCCTAGGGAGATTCCATCTGCATTCTACCACACCTCCATCCCTAGAAAGTAGTGCATCATACCCAAGTCCCTTTACTCAAACTTGGCAGCAAGTCTCCTTCTTTCATATTTAATGAGTTCCTCTTTTTCTGTCAAGAACATGTCATCAACATATAACATGAGCATCACTGGTATTCCACCTTCAACCTTGAAGTAAAGGTTGGAATCTTCTTTACTCTCAGTAAATCCTAGAGTCATCAGTAATCTATCCATCTTGTCATACCATGTTGAACCTGCAGTCACTCCCTCTGAAGCGGAGCATCATTCTCTCTCTGCCTTTCATACTCTATGCATTGAAACCTCCAGTATCGGAGTGACAAGTAGCTTCCTCTGCTACTAATATTCTATGTATCCATATAGGGTCACTGGATACCAAGATCCGCTACCTTGAACCTTTTTCAAAAGTTCTTCTCGCACCCATCTATGAGCTTGTCATCCTCTATAGGCTTTCATATTCAACCTTGTAACAAAGGTTAAGATCTTCATCACTCTAGGTGAACTTCAAGCTCCTCATGTATGTGTTATCCCATGGGTGCCTTCTGAGCTCATACAAGGCCTTCTTTAATTTGCACACATGAATCTGTTTGTCATGTGCCTCAACTCCCAATGGCTGCAAATGTCTCTTCGTAGTCTATGCCTTCTTTATGTGAGAATCCTTGTGCTGCAAATATTTCCTTGTATCCCACAATGTTGTCATCTACTGCATGTTAAATCTTGTAGATCCATATGGAAGACACTATGTTCTTCCCTTCAGGTCTCGATACCGCATCCTAGACATCATTATTCTTGAACTGGTACTCTCCTTCCCTTTCTTCTTGTCTACTTCTTCATAGTTGGAAGGTTCTGTATCAATGATGTCACACAACAGTGTCACATAACTACATTGTGTATGAGACCTCATGAAGTCTTGTCATACTATTCTTCATTTTGGATTATTTCTTGAACTGTTGTCACTTGTTCTTCGAAACAAACCTCGTCCTTCTTTTCTTGTAGGCGATTGTATGCGATATTTCCTATAAGTCAAATGCATTAGTTGTATGGTTAGAAACATTTCATAAGGCATATTCATAATGGAAGATTCTTATACATAAACATATGATCATGCAACTATTTTAGCCAATACAACATTCATCCATATCTCACAGAAACTTTCTAGATACCTTCCATCTCTACCATGACATCATTGAGATTGTGCACTAATCCAATATGTCGGCAAATATGTTTCATTCTAGATAAGTAGCAATGGAGATTTGTAGAGCACCATGAGCTACTTACCCATCACATGCATATTAGTAGTATATTGTCATTAATGCAAACATTCTATCATGTATAACACATCAACTGAATATAATCAAATGCATAACAAAACAATATCATGAAATGACAATTGAACACTTATCTTTTATTTGTTTCATGGGTAGAATCCTTCTTGAGCCTTCAACTTCATCATCTTCCTCATTCATGACATCATCATTTCTTATCCAAATGCTAAGATGGATGAGAGGTTCTTCAAGAATTGAGTTCTTCATATTCCTCATTGCTTGAAGGATCTTCTTTGAATCGTGAGAGCTTGATCTTCAGTTTCTCCCATATTCTCTTTCTCTTATTATAAGCAGAGCTTCATATTGTGTGCGCTCTTCCCAGAGTCCGTTGAAGGTAATCACTTCCTTCTGGCACACATTCCTCGAATGAATGAATCTCTTAATCTTGGGAGGCCATTCAAGGTGGTTATCACAATTACTGTATTATCTACTTCTTCATCCACTGCTTCAAGTTGTTCTTTGATTTGAGAGACCCTTGTAAAGTATGATTGTATGGTCTCTGGATTCTAGATCTTTACATTCTTCAACTGGTTTCTCAAAGTCATCTTCTGATTTATGTTCTTCCCTTCAAATAGATTGGTCAAGGAATCAAACATCTCTTTAGGTGTATTTAGGGAAGACACTTGTGGTATAAGGTGATCCTTGATTGAATAAGCAATGATCTTCTTGGCCTTGACCAAGTTCTTCTTGTGTAAGGCTTTTAGCCTCATCTCCATCTGGAACTGGAACCTCTCTACTTATGTAGGTGTCCAATTCATTTTCTTCAAGAATAATTGAAATCCTATACGTCCATGCTTGAAATTTTTCATCTTCACCAAGCTTTTCATCAAGTTGGTGTGATAGGTCATTTTGAAATGAGAATGTCAAATGTAAATAGCAAAAGATTAGATCTTACCGATTTGAGGTGTCTATCTTGGTTCCAAATCTAGCTGATCTAGGGTTTGTCACAAAAACCCTAATTTTCAAAACTTGGAATCTTTCAGATCTGATTGGATAGAAATATGGGCCTCTTCAAGGTGAGCTATCCAATGTACTCCTTTTCTTAAAACAGTGGAGGGAAGCTCCCAGAACAGGAAGCCCTAGTTTTCCAATTTCCTCTATAGAAATGCCTGATATTGTTTTTGCGGTATCTCCTAAATTACTACTCTCCTGTATCTAAAAGTTTGTACTGAGGTAGCCTCAGCTATCTCGTTTCCAACACATCATATTTGAGTAGAATCTATTTCACCAATTGGGACTTATGATAGGTTTTCCAAGGTGACTTATTTCGGGACTGTTCAGAATATCAAACTTGTACCGACTTCCACGTGTCCGGGTTTCATCATCATGGTCTGAAACATTTACCACAAAAATTACAGTCTATTATCTATATGTAACAACTTGCTAAATTTCATTTGGACCTTCATATTTTGAGATATAGCAATTATCCCTAGGTGTCCTATTTAGGGATGAATCCTGGAAGAGGCTGGAACCCTGATTTGGAGGAATCATATCTCCCATAATATAGTGAATCGGAGGCTGAAACTTTTACACATGGTACATCAGGATTTTATTTTTGTCCTGTGAAAATTTAAACCCTTAATACTTCTTCAATCCTAAGATATAGTGAATGTAAAAAAACTACCTGTTTTATTGTTTTAGGGTTTTTCAAGCCCGGGGTCAAACTAGGGTTTGACTTTCCTAGAGTTTTACTCAACCAAAAAATTTGACCTTGGTCTATAAACTTCGATTTTGATGAGGAGAGAAATCCTATGCTGGGCTCACTCAAAAATTCCTCTTCTGTGCAAATCCCTAATTTCCCGTAGCAAAAATTGAAAATGCCCAAAATCAAATTATGCTTCGACAAAAAGAAGTGCCCTTCAATGGAGAGTTAGCCTAAACTCCTTTTACTGATGGATTATAGAGAGAGACCCAAAAATTAAGAAGTCATAGATTCTACAGCTGCATAGTGTCTTCTTCTCATGTTAGCTATGATACCATGTTATATTTTTATCATTTAAGCAATATGATCTTAGGACCTTATCTGAGACAATAACATGCACAACAATCAATCACAAGAGACAATAGACACAAATATTTTCCTCGGGGAAACCATAAAGGATAAAACCCCTCAATATCCTCAGAGATAGAATGAGCACCAATAGAAAAAGTAAAACTCAAAAACATAAATATGATCTCCAACAGCTGATCTCTCTCACTTGTGCCAGCACTTCCTTTCTCACTGATGTGCCTTAGTTGAGTGAGTGAATGTGACAAATAGAGAGTCTCACTCTCTATTGATACTAGTTTCTGACTTGACAATTACTTACTAGTGCTGACATCTCTAGGAGAGTCTAATAACCCTAATGCCCCACAACTATGGGGACTTTCCCCCCTAATCAATAAGGAGAGTTAACCTCAACTCAATTGTGGGGACTAACTATTGCTTCGACTTACAATAGGGGGTTAACATCAATGACTTTACATGAATTTATTATATTAATGACTCTCCTGATAGGAACATCAGGGTATAATGAAATACAAATGATTCTCCCGATAGGAACATTAGGGTACAATATAAGATATACAAGTGAATACATTCCGAAGTTACAAATACATCAACACAGCAAACACAAGCCAAGAAAGACACCGAGACTAAAAGACTAATGCACTAATGGAAAAATAGAAAAGGAGATAACTCGACAAGAAAAAATTTTAAAGAAGGAAAATTAATAAAAAGGAAGTTTCTAGTCACAACGGGAGAAGTCAACAGACGGTACTGTTACCCAAGAGGACCCATCCACACTCACAACCCACCCAACAACTTCACACATAAAGAAATAAACCAAAAGGGAGGATGTATGTGGCATACCGTTTAAAGACAAAGCATATTGATGTGCGATATCACTTTGTGAGAGATATAGTGTAAAACCCAAAATTCTTTTTGGAAAAGGCAGACATTGTAAAGAACGTTGGATAATCATTGATTAAGTCTATGAGCATTGAAAACTTTACTTGGTGTAGGGAATCAATGGGTTAGATAGCCTTGATTAAGTGAAATGAAGGTTTGCAATCTCTTGTATATGAAAATAAGACAACAAGTTGGATAATGTTGGTGTGTTTAATACTTTTCATGTAACTTAACAATTGAAGTCGACTAGAATAGAATTCGACAAAAAGAATAAGTTTGGTTGATGGGTTGACTAGTATAGTTGACTATTAGTTAATCATGATTGGTTTGTAGGGAAGTCGACAATCACACATAGAGAATGGATTCGACGGACACTTGGATGACAAGAAGCTAAACAAGTGGTCGACTATGATTGACTCAGTCAAGTGAATTGTAACATAATAAGTTGATTTTGCTAGGAAGTTATGTATCACCGTTAATGAACAATTAGTAATAACTAGATTGGGTGCCACAAGATAGTATATGTATTTCATATATAAATGAAATGTAAGGTGGAAGGCTAGGTATGAGAGTATGATGTAAGGTGGAAGGCTAGGTATGAGTGTACCAACTGTATTATGTTGACCTACTATACAAGTGTAGTGAATTCATGCCTGAGTTGTATCTATCCTGTAAATTGTTCTTGTAATTGTTGGTTTAAAAGTGTTGTTAATATATGAGTGGTAACGCTCATTGGTTTGCTAGTTTTCCTTGGTACAGGGGTTTCCAGGTTAATTTTTGTGTACTATTTGTGCTTATGTTTTGTTCCATTGTTAATTATATGTTTAACTATTAGAATAATCATGCATGATCATTGTAAAATGTATTAGAACCAATCATATATCAATGTATTAAATTTGTAAAAAGAAAAAAAATACCTTATTCCACAGAACAATGATATTTTATTCCCTAAAATTGGCAGTGGATTTCTCTTTGAATTTTTTACAACTAATTTTATCTTTCTTTCTTATTTGCAGTAGTGTAGTTCTTCCTTCGATAGATTTCTAAATTAAAATAGCAGACTAGTTTTGAGACGTTGGTATTAGAGACTAGTTTGTTATCGTATGATTGCTTGACTTCTAGTGTAGAGTCTGGAATCAACATGCCTGCCAAATTTTGGCTACTTATTAGTCAGAACAAGGTTTACTCAAATTGATCATAAACATCATAGATAATTCATAAACTTTACTAATCACAATTATAACATTAACCTAAATATTTACCTAAAATAGATAATTCATAATAAGAAGAAGAAACATCCAAGAAATTGGCATGGAAATTACCATGGGAAAACCTCTCCTCCTAAGGGAAAAACTCACTAAATAATAACTAGTTCCAAAATCAATTCAAAGTAATCTTCACATAAATTCTTGAAAATGTTATTCAACATTACAATATGCTTATTACAATAAAACTCAATTTTTTTCATCTAATTCTCTTCTATTCATACTATTTTATGGGATTCCTTGGTTCCTTGGATAACCAAGCAATCCCCTTCTTATTCTTGCATGTCATCGATTCTAATCCTAATAAAAATTGAATGAGTAGAAATATGATTTGCAATCTATTCAACTTGTTACAAATCATTGTGCCTTGTTTTATTAAACTGCAGGGAATTTTTCTCTTTACACACACATATGATTAGCTCAGTGGGATAGCTCAAGTGGTTGAGTACTTCTTGCTTCATGTAGGATATCTTAGGGTCGATCACTTGAGGTTGCTTCCTATGTTTGATATCCCACTTGATGTCCCTATTAAGCTAAGTATTGTGATTAGCGTTGATATGTTTACAGTAAATACCATCCATGAAATTTAGGAAAATACCCTCAGGTTTTCCCACAAGGTGTATGTATATGTGTAATTATGATATTGATAAAAATTTGTACAATGGATTTTATACAAACAAATGCACCATAAAAATTAACCACTATGAGATAATAATATCTAGAACCTAACGACCTTGTAGTATTTTAATAACATATTAGAAATTCTCTAAAAATTCAAACATAAAGAGATATCCATTCCAATTAGAACCTATTCACCTTCCACATTCCATCATAAACCTTTTAAAACAAAATAATTCATGCCGTTATTAGGTAGTGAGTCATCACTATATTTGGAAACCTTACACTATTTTTCAATAGCTAGATTAGGATTAGTAATGATGGGTAGTGGATCATCATTATTATTTTTTGGCAATCACCCACCATTTGTTAATGTCTAAATTAGGATTATTGATGATGAGTTCTCACGTAGTGTTAACTTAATCAAGATTAAGAGTGTTTTTAACATTATATATGGCCAACCAAAATGTGGGAACTCACTCTTTGGTTATAAAAAGGGAATCCAATTATGTCTCCTTTTAGGAGTACCATCAGGATGACGAGGCCATCCTTCAAATTAGTGATGCTACGTTGAAAAAGAATAGGAATTGATAGCAAGATACTTGATTTTTGATAGGTTTGAAGAAAAACACCAAAGCATCACAAGATGGGAAAAATGGTATGCAAATAGATGCCCTTTGACTTTTGAGGTTAATAGAGCATCATATGCACCTAAATTATATCGTGCGTTTCCATAAAAAAAAATCATTGAGATATATTTCAAATGAGGATAAACTCTACTAGAGAGAAACAATAACACTCCCAAAACATGTGAAATGTATATAAAATCTCCAAGATGATGTATATATACCCATGCTCATGCAATAGTCAATTCAAGAACAATATGCGACCATCGCTTTGTGAAATGGTAATTCAAGTCATTCTATACATGAAAATGAATGTTCGATTCATAAAAAAAAACATGTGACGGATCAATGTCATATATTGGAGGCACACAATTGAAATTAAGGAGGTCCACAGTGGTGGAAGGGATGGGACACACAGAGATCTCATTTGAGGTAAGCCCAATATCTAGTCTTGCGAATGTTAAAATGACTTGAAGTCAAACATGAAAGAAATTAACAATTCAGTAATGAATTATGGAAATAGTTTTGAGACAAAAGGAATCTCATCAATGATGAAAATGGGTACTAAGGTATGAGTATGAACATGCACAATATGAATGTATTTTTTGAATTCAAACATTGGTAAAATCCATGCAATTTAGAGTTAATGGTAGGAATCCAATGTTGTATGTGAGGTAAATCAATAATTATTAAAATAGTAACTAAGATATTGACCCTCTAAATCAAACCCCAAGAGAAAATGTGTCATGAAGGAAAGATTCATTGTAGAAAGGGAAATGATGAGTCCTTGAAACTAACATAGCATAAGGAGAGCATTGATAGATGCTAAGGACTTGTACTTAATGCAATAAGACAAGGAAGATACGGGTATGTGTGTGAGAAACCTTCTGCAATAAAAATTGAAAATGCACGATATAACTAAAATAACAGAGCACAAAAGAGATTTTATTGATCGTAGGCTACTTTGATGGGGGAATATCCTTTGAGCAAGCTCAATACAAAATAACTCGTGGATGCCTTCATTGGCCTCAACACGTACTTATATACAAAGTCTATTCCAAACAACAATTACTCCCCATGAATGTGGAATAATACAACATACTAACGGGATGACTTACAAAGCATATGTGTCCAACAAAAATATACTAACTAAATAAAGAGGTGGGTTGACACAGGTTCTTAACATCCCCTCCCTCTTAGAAAATCTTTGTCCTTAAAGCTTTAGATGTGGAAATTTTTGTTGAATCTGAAGGAGTGGTTACCATGTAGCATCCTATGGTTACATTTTGTGCCATTGAATTAAGACCTCTATGATGGAACGAGAGAGAATTTGATGAGTGCAATTATTGAAAATGACCTCCAGCTCCAAAATGATGGATACTTCATTATCTAATTCTAGTAAAACAATCTGTGCTCTCATGTTGGTGCCAATCACTTTCTTAAAACAAGAGACATGAAATACTGGGTGAATGAGAGAAGAAGGAGGAAGTTCCAATTTATAAGCAATATACCCAATCTTCTGAAGAACCTTATATGACCCATAGAACTTTGGAGCTAGCTTCTAACACCCTTTGTGTTTCAAGGAGGATTTCTTACAAGGATGCACACAACGAAAAACCATATCACCAACTTGAAAAGTATGCTCTGAACAGTGCTAATCGGCCTATTGTTTCATACGGTTTCTTTTCATGTGAAGATTGTCCTACAGAATGCGAAGAATCTAATCTCTGTTTCAAAGAACCGTGTCAACTTTCTGAACTGGTGAACTATTGGGGGTGTATGGAAGGAGCACTGACGGTTCTTGACCATAAACTGCTTCATATGGAGTCATTTTAGATGCAATATGGTAGGAAGTATTGTATCACCATTCAACAAGAGGGAGCCACTTTTCCCACTGATGTTGTTGTTCAGAGGTGAAGCAACAAAGATAAGTTTCCAAAAATTTGTTGATGACTTCAGTCTAGCCATCTTTTTGTGGGCGATATCTTGAATTCATATTCAGTTTGGTTCTAGTGAGGTGAAATAGTTTTTTCCAAAAATGGCTTGTGAAATTTGCATCGTGGTCTGAGACAATGGAAGAAGGGATTCCATGAAGACGGAATATTTGGTCCATGAATATTTGTGCAATTGAGGAGGTATTATATGGATGGTTGAGAGCAAAAAAAGACTATATTTGGAGAGTCAAGCAAATACATCCAAGATTATGGCCTTCCCTCCAATTTTAGGGATCCCTTCAATGAAATCCATCGAAATATCTATCCAAATCCTTGTAGGGATGGGAAAGGGTTCAAGCAATCCAGGAAGGAGTGTCATTTCACCCTTGTGGCATTGGAAGGTATCACATTTAGCCACCATCTATTGAATTTTTTCGTTTCATTCCCTTCCAAAAGAAGTTACGTTGTGCCCACTCATATGTTTTGAGGGACCCAAAGTGACCTGCCAACGGAGAAGCATAGAGTTCATAGAAGACATCCTGTTGAATATCTGTGCTCCGGGGAAGCACCAGACGACCCTTGTATCTTAGAGAAGAACCATCACAAGAGTAATATGGCACAACAGAAGGGTTATTGGCCAACTGTTGGATGATTTTAGATAATGAAGAGTCATTGACATAGCCTCATTGAAAAGATTGTAACCAATTTGGAATATGCATAGAAATAGCTAAAAGATAAACATGGTCATCAAATGTGCGAGAAAGAGCATCTGCCACAAGATTGTCCTTACCCTTCTTGTAAGTGATCTCATATTCATAACCCATGAGTTTTTTAACCCATTTCTATTGTGTTGGCAATGAGACCTATTGTTCTAGGAAATATTTCAAACTTTGGTGATCAGTCTTGATGCAGAAATCATTCCCTAAGAGGTATGGCTACCACTTTTGTACTGCATGCAAAATAGCCAGCATTTCCTTCTCATATGTAGAAGCGAATAAATTCTTACCGAAAAGGGATTTGCTAGTGAATGCAATGGGATGTTCATCTTGAAGGAGGACAACACCAAGTCCATTGTCTCAAGCATCACTCTCAATAGTAAAGGTCTTGGAAAAACATGGCATAGCTAGAACATGTGTGGTACACATAGCTTATTTCAGTTTGTCAAATGCACACTCAGTAGCATATGTCCATGTAAAAGCATCATTTTTCAGTAGAGTTGTTAATGGAGATACAATATTCCCATAATCCTTGACAAACTTACGGTAGTAGCAAGTCAGTACCAAAAATCCATGAAGGCTCTTGAGTGTCTAAGGATGCATTCAATTTTTCATGGCATCTATTTCGGAAGGATCTACATGAACCCCTTGCGTTGAAACAATATGCTCGAGATACTCTACTTCTTTCTGCCCAAAAACACATTTATATTGTTTGGCACGGATATTATGATCACACAAAAGTTGCAGTACAACATCTAGATGTTGGAGATGCGCAGCCCATGTTTTACTATAGATGAGAATCTCATCAAAGAAAACCATAATGAAGTTTCGCAAGTGGGGATGAAATATTTTATTCATCAATGACTAGAATGTGGAAGGAGAATTTGTGAGGATAAATGGAATGACCAAAAAATCATAGTGGCCATCATGTGTGCAGAAAGTTGTTTTAGGGATATCATCCTCATGAACCCAAATTTGGTGATACCTAGAATGAGTATCCAACTTAGAGAAAAAAATGAGCACCATGAAACTCATCGAGAAGCTCATCAAAAAAAGGAATTGGAAACTTATCCTTGATTGTGATGTTATTAAGTGCTCAAAAGTCAATGCAAATGTGCCATGAACCATATTTTTTCGGACAAGAATAACTGGTGAAGAGAAGGAACTGGTACTAGGGCTAATAATACCTTGCTTCAATAAGTCCCGAACAAGCATATCAATCTCTGTCTTGTGGTCAAACATGTAGTGAAAGGGCATGATGTTGGGAGGGATGCTTCCAGGAAGGAGAGGAATATGATGGTCCTCTGGACTTGAAGGTGGAAATATCACTAGATCAGAAAAAACCCATTCATATCAATCCAAAATTTGTTGTAGATCCCAGGGAGTAGTTGAGACCATTGAAGGTTGCATCTGAATGAAATGGAGTTAAGCGATGACACCATGTGAATTATTCTTAAGTATATTTTCCATGCGATGTGAACTGTTGATGCTAAGATACCCTTGGTGTAAGCCCTTCAATGTGTGTTTTTTCCCATTTACTGAAAACTACATCCAAAGTTTAGCAAAATCCCATAAAATGGGTCCAAGTGTGCGTAACCATTGAGCGCCCAAAACCACATCACATCCACCTAGGGGCAAGGAAAACATGTCATAGCACAAGTTATAATCTCCAATAGAGATTCACTCATTAAGACACTTCCCTTTGCAAGGTAAGCACCCCCCATTGGCAATCATGACTTCAAATCTGGAGCAAGGATGGACAAAACAATCATCCTATTTGGCGATCTTGGGTCAATGAAGTTATGAGTGCTACCAGAATTAATGAGTATTGTAAGAGGGAGATTTTTGAAGAAACCCTTGACTCGCATCGTTTGTGGGGTGGTGACTATGTCTAATGCATGAAGAGATATCTTTGGATGGTCGTCCTGAGCAGAAGGGTCAACAGGAAGCTGCGGAAGGTCATCCTCATCATCTACTGGATCCTTAACATCATCATAAATTTCAAGTGCAGGTAGAGAATCCACATCTAAGATATAGATCTTTTGCTCAGCACATTGATTATCCCCGGGTGAATTTCTCGTCACAATTATATCAAAGCCCTTTTTCTCTATGTTCCCGCATCTCGGCTTCAGACAAATGCTTGATAAGAGTGGTTCTAGGAGTTGGTGGGATTGGAGGTATTTGGGGAACCATATTTCTGAATGGAACAAGAGTGGATTTGGAGAATTGTTGAGCCATGATCTTACCCTCTACTAACTTATCCAACCCTAGGGATTCCATCATTGTGTCGGGATAGAAAATTTTAACCTCAAATTGGATTACATCTTTCATACCACAGATAAAAGAACTCTTGTATAATGCATCAACTAATCCTTCTATGTGATTGGCCAGTTTCTCAAATTCTATATGATACTCCCTCACAGTGTCAGTTTGGCAAAGTTTGGTGAGTTCTCTTGTGAAGTCATCAAAAGCACTAGGGCCAAATCGTTGCAAAAGGAGTTGGAAATTTTTTTTCCAGTTTGGCTCTTCATGATCCTTGATGTACCAATGGAAACATTGAAGTGATTCATGTTCCAAATGAAAGGATGCAAGTTGGACTTTATTGACATCAAAAGTGTTATGCAGACTGAAATATTGTTTTTCCCTGTAAATCCATCCAATCGGATCGTCACCATTGAAGCGAGAAAACTCAATCTTCGACCCACGAAAATTGTTGGAAGAAGAGAACCCAGTGTCTACAGAAGACTCAAGCTGTCGTTGGTTTCGCATGGTTGAATGCTGAATATGGAGGCCGAGAATTTTTCATCCAGATCTTGGAGTTTGGTCTTAAGGGAGGCAAGTTCTTCTTCGATTTGTTTATTTTCTTCTGCGTGGGTGACAACCATAACCAGGAGTTTGTTTGTGGGGGGAATGGGTAGAAAAACAAAAATAGAAAGGTTTTTAGAAAAGGAAAATTTTGAGTTCGAAAAAACTCGGGTGGGTAATTAGGGATTGACTAGGTTTTGGACACTTTCTGGGGAACGGGGAAGCATAAAATGTGAATTTCAGAAGCAAGGTAAAAGAATGGGAAAATTCGTCAAAGAGGGAGGAGGAAGAAAAAATGGGAAACGAACACTATGGAAACATTTGAAGGTAATTGGGTGCGAATCGAAAAAGTTAGGGAAAACCCTAGAAATAAACAAATGTGGAATTTCGGGCTTCTGGAAGTGGAATTTGGGATAGGGTCCTCAAGGAAGGAAATATGCATAATGGAATTACAGGGTTCATAATGAATTTTGAAGGGAAATGGAGCTAAAAAAAAAAGATATGGCCAAAAAACATATTTTTGTTTTTTTGGTTCGGTGGAAATGATTTGTGGAGGCTCTAGAAATCTGCACTTTATAAACTGGAAATAGATACAAACCCCAGGTATGTTCGGGTTCTTAAAGGTTCAGGGGATTCACTTGGCCACCAATGTTGTTTAATGACTTGTGTATTGGGGCAGTACCCCTCACTCAATGACTCAGGTAAAAATGATAATCGCTTTTCCACAAATGACATCTCTTGGTTTACCGCACGGGTGGGAACCAGTCAATCAGGTAGGGGTCATTGCCATTTTCATTTGGCAGGTACTCTCACTATCCAACTACTTTGAGGTTCATGTGTTACTTCTCACAATGAGTTTTAGGGATATTCCCAAGTACTTTCCACAATTAAGTGGATAGGGTTTATTCCCTGATCCAAATAAACAATACAGATGCAAAGAAGAAGCACTACTGCAATAATCGCAGCGCCATGAAGCACTGCAAAAGAAAAAACAATTGGCATAAATTCCACCTAGTGAGCCTAAGAAAGTGCTTTGATTCCATATGTGAGGAATCTCTTGCAATAAAAAATTAAAATGCACGATATAACTGAAATAATAGAGCACAAAAGAGATTTTATTGATCATAAGCCACTTCGGGGGGGAACCTTATTTTAGCAAGCTCAAAACAAAATGACTCATGGATGCCTTCATTGGCCTCAAAACGTACTTACATACTAAGTCTAATCTAAACAAATATTACTCCACATGAATGTGGGATAATACAACATACTAACGGGACGATTTACAAAGCATATGCATCCAACAAAAATATACTAATGAATAAAGAGGAGAGTTGACACGGGTTCTTGACAACGTGACATAAGAATTCCCTTGAACAAAGTGTAAATTGGGATTGGCATAAGTAGTGACCATGATTCCCTAACACAATGACTCTACCAAATACAAAATGGAGACATGAAGAAGAGGAATGCTAAGGATCTATATGATACCCAAGATATGTCAAAGTAATAACAATTATTTGAGTGGGATTCGAGGACCATGGTGACTAATTCAAACAGATGGCATGGGTGGGACTCAAGGGCCATTATGGCATGTTAGAAGAACATGTTCCAATGACTCATTACAAATTTTTAAAACAAGGGAGACACTATAAACTACTAAACTCTAAGCGATCAAATTGAAGGGGTTGATAAACTATCTATCTCGAGTATCGTGCATAATCCTCA
The DNA here is from genome assembly GCA_001517045.1 of Pseudotsuga menziesii. Classification (NCBI taxonomy): domain Eukaryota; kingdom Viridiplantae; phylum Streptophyta; class Pinopsida; order Pinales; family Pinaceae; genus Pseudotsuga; species Pseudotsuga menziesii. The sequence continues at coordinate 92,839 of LPNX011107968.1, forward strand.
TAATTGGTTACTTATGTTAAAAACATAAGAGGAGAAACTAAGATACCTTTTCACAAGCAATGGACAACGAATATATATTCATTGGTCAATCATATCTATAGTAGTGTGGTTAGAACTTAGAACATCTTTAGTATGACCTCATTTTTATCACTTATCTTTCATGATGTGCCCCTAGATTTACTCTTGATAATAAAGTAATTATTTCCTCAAAACTAGTCTGCTATTAGTTTCAAATTTCAGTTCCCTTAGACAATTTAAGACACAATTCCTACGATCAAGACCCTACAACTCATTTGAATGTTGATGATGTTTAATAAAATTATTTAGCCCTATATTCACTAGACCCTATCACAACTTTTTGTTAATGTATGGGTCATAAGCCATATATGCTTTATTAATATCATAGTAAATCCATCTATTTTCATTTAGGACTTAATTATTCATAATGTTAATATTTCATCAATGTCTACATTCACTTTTATTTTACCACTCATTTCATTAATACCTATAACATACATAAACCAAATTTAATATTATGATGCTTACTATAATGTTTAACGACTCATTTGATCATTTTCAACTTAACTCTCTAAGTTACTGTCGTTTTCCAAATTAATTATATGTATCATAAAGACATATTAAACTACTTAATACCTACATTATAATTCATTTCATTAATACCTATAACATACATTAACCAAGTTTAATAGTATGATTCTTACTCTAACTGTAATGCTTCGTTTTGACCTAACCATCTGATTTACCATCGCATGTTTGTACTTTCCTATTATTGTGAAACTTCGTTAGTTGATGACACTATAGAATTATGGACGTATTATTTTTTGGAAATTATATATATGTGTGTGATGTTAAATATGAATTGTGTTCATGTTTTTATTATACCTCTATCATGAAAATTTAATAGAGGATGGTACATGGATACCAATTTAAAGCTATGTGTCAAATAAATGAATATGATGTCAAATGCATGGTACACAAATTATTACATTGTCGTTAGTATTAATGAACTATGTATACATGTCGATGATTGCACGATATTGCACAACAATGTTTTATGAGACTAACAGACAGGTTCAAAAGAGCTAAGGGATAGTTGAACTCTACAAAATAGAAGTACATCGACAATATGAATTACAAAAGATAAATGGTATGGAAGTGACACATTATTATTCTATATGAGTATTGGTTTATTATCATGATGTGTGGGCAGGTGCGAGGTTTCAGGAAACTCAATTTCCCAAACTGGTTATTTGATGATGAATCCCTAAGAACAACTATAGAAGCAGGATATGATTATGAAGGGTGTTGACCCTTGTTCCATAGGAGGGGCGGAGGAATTACCTATTGTTTATCCTCCTAAACCCAAAGTCATGGGAGGGTTGTGCTATGACACACTCCCCAAGGTGTGTGATGATGGCTAGTGGGTGCCTATTGGGGATGCTTGGTCTATGTAGTCGACATTGCCGCATATGGGTTCTAATTGGAGTTAGGTCATGTAGTTCACGCTCCAATGTAGTCCAATGGAGGAAGTTAGTTGTGAATTAGAAGAAGAAGTAGGTAGTAACAATGATTGTGGGAGATAATAAAACAACTTGATTGTTTGTATGTGTGTAAAAACTCTTCCTTTACTCATGTGTGATAAACTTAGTATACCAGGAAGCTGATGTTGTGTTAATGTGATCTAGTTAGTAATTATTGTTAGATAATGTGATTTATGAATGGTTTCCTTTCATGCTTACTTGTGATGGATATAATCTATTTGAGGTTCATTGTGTTATTATTAGTACACACTAGGATATGTATGTATTAGCTACATGTCCATACCTTGTACGCTAGTATTGCTCAAATACAGATTATATATTTAAACTGCATAATTAATTGTATTATGATTATTTGTATTGATTTTATTGGGTTAACTATACATTAATTTATGAATAAAAGTGTATTATATTTAATGATAAGTTGTGCTTAATTAGATGCATTTAAATTTAATATTTATTGGGATTTACATTGCAAGATATTAATTATAATGTTTGAGCAAGGTTGAAATTATTCATATTAAATTGATTAGATTGTTAGGTAAATGCCAATCAAAAGTAAATGACTGGATATGGTTGTAATTTCAAAATGAATATTTAATTCTTTTTATTGAAATACTGTTATTGAAGTTATTCGAATTGATCTTGTTATTGAGTAAAAGTCAAAGGAATTAAAGGAATGCATATGTTTGTGCTTGAAATTGATTATTTTAATTATTTTAAATTGTTTTTAGAAATTTGTGCACTGGAAGTTTAATTAAGTTGACTTGGCATGTTATCTTAAACATACGTGAATGGATAGGAATATAATTATTTAACATTAGTTTTGGAGGGTAGTGGATCACTCCTCTCGAAGAAGGAGGAGGTGAGAAGTGCTTAAGAGGGTGGAGAAAATATGAATGGAGGGACTTCTTTTTTGTTTATTTTTAGGAAGGACATAATTCTTGGAAACCATGAGAGCGCGAAATGGAAAGTAACTTGAAGCTGTGAACCCATGGGGGGGGGGGGACTAGAGAGAGATTTGAACTAGAAGGGTAGTTGGATATCCAGAGTCCAAGCTAGAGGGGTNTGGATCTCAAGACCTGCTTGAAAATATGGCCTCATATGTGTATGTTGTTGTTCTTGGGGATTTCGGGCATGGAGGGCCAAGGAATATGGGTTCCTTAGAGCTAAGGAGCCGCTAAGGATGTTCCTAGCTGGCTGGGTGGTAAATCCATTTGGCGGTCGGGTTTCCCACTGCAGGGGAAAACCAGTCATCTACATGGATCTAGCAGGGATAAACTACTGATTTACATCTATTTTGATGTCATTTCAGCTTCATTATTCTAAAGGAAATTAGATCTTAGATAGTTGATTATGTTGTAAGTTGTTTTATACCTGCACTGTTAGCATACAAATTTGTTAGTATTGAAGTTTTTACTGCTAGATGGGATTGAAGTATACCTAAAATGTTAAACTAGTTAGTACTTATAATTGAATAGAAACCAAACAGAAATACGACATAACATAAATTTTAGTAAAAACGAGATCAAAACAATGTTTAGATTTATTATATAGATCTCTATGAATAGAATTTACCAAGGACCCGAACAGGTCCTTACACTAATGTTTAACCACTCATTTGATTATTTTCGACTTTAATTCTCTAAGTTACTATAGTTTTCCAAATTAATTATATGCATCATAAAAACATGTTAAACTACTTAATCCCTACATTATAAATGCAAATAAAAAATCAAAACTAATTTAATGAAATTTCATAAAAAGTTTTTACAAAAATTATGACTATATCAAATTAATATTAGAATTATCAATATCTACTTTAAAAAATCATACTTTATCTAATGAAAATTTTGAAAATTTTTCCACAAGTTATACTCCACATTACCTTTTAAAACAAGCCATCATAATTATGTATATACATTTTATTTATTTAATTTTTTACCAAACCATCTTGATTGAAAACGGCCTGATGAATATCTTTGACATAATTGAGTATAATTTCAAAATAAAATATGAAACCTTATATAAGCATCCATGTACACGTTATGCTTCTCACTACCTTGTCAAACAAGCTACCATGATTATGCTTCTCATTACCATGTCCAACAAGCTACCATAATTACGTAAGTTTGTTTTATTCAAATTTTCTTTTAGAGTACATTATATTTACAATTGGAACAAAGATTTAACTCATTATAAATACGTTTTTTTTTAATATGTATTATATGTATGTGATGTATGTTTTATCCATTATCGAAAATAATTATATCATCTAGACAATGTTGGAAAGGAAAAAAAATAAAAGAAGTGAAGCAAATCTCGATGGCATTAAGTATGAATGCGATTTAAAATCAAATTTTATATCTAAATCAAAGTCAAATTTTATATGATCAAAATTTTGAAGTGTTTTCCCATTATGTGCCACATTACCATGTAAAACAAACAACCATAATTGTGTTTGTACATTTGCTTTACTTAGAGACCTTAAAGTATCTCATTAGTAATTAAAATAAAAGTTTGATTGATTGTAAATATTTATTTTTGGTATAACTTATATTCTTTTGGTGAATATTTTATACATTTTCAAAATACAATTATAATTGTGTCAAATTACAATCATAATTGAGTATGCACATTTATTTTATTGAAATATTAAAAAAAAGATTTGTACAAAAATAATAATAATAAACATTGTATCCACCAACCATTCCTTTGATTGAAGAGCAATATAAAATCTAAACCATGTTTGGAAAAAAGAAAAGAAAGTTAAAACGACGTTGAAAGGAAGAAAACATAAACAAAGAATATTTTAATGGAGTCGAGGAAGCTCACTAAAATTGACTTTGAATTGGACCGTGGGTTGAGGAGTCACCCTTTAGAATGAAAAAAAACAAAACAAAATTAAACACTTGCATATTTGTAAATGGAACGTGTAGGTAAATTAGAAGGAAATTATATATATAATTACTATGAAAATAATAATATCTAGTTTATTTTAATTATGTTGATAGATGTTTTTATTTGAGATTTGGGATGGATTATGTTTTTTTTTTCATCTACGGATGAGGATAAGACAAGTGTACTATCCAGATTGATTATGTGGTAGTAGTTCAACATTCTAAACAATTATAAAAAAATATATATAAAAACTAACCGGTAGCGAGATGATGAATAGATAATTACGTCGATAGACATTTTTATTTGAGATTTGGGGTGAACTACGACCTATGCTTTTTCATCTACAGACGAAGATGAGACAAGTGTGCTGTCGAGATTGATTTTATGGCAGTCGTTCAAAATTGGAAATAAACAATTATAAAAAAAAGAATATAAAAAATAACTGGTAGCTAGTTTATATTCCATAACTATATGTCAACCATTTGATCCCTATCGACATGATCCATCCACAAACTATGTGGGTGTTTTAGTAATTGTTTATTTTGAATTTTGAACGACTTCCATAGAATCGATCTCGACAATACACTTGTCTCATCCTCATCTGTAGATGAAAAAGCATAGGTCGTAGTCCACCCCAAATCTCAAATAAAAATGTCTATCAACGTAAAAATAACGGGTAGCTAGTTGATGAATGGATAATTGGTAAAAATGCTTGGATAACTCGTAGTTGATGAATGAATAACCAGCAGTTCATGGCAGATAACTAGAACAATGTGAGATAAATAGAAAAAATATATAAAAAAATCATTGATAGTTGATAAATGGATAACATGAAGAATGTTGGTGATAACATGTAGCTAGGCATGTACACGGGGGCTTCACTTGTTGACCAATATCCTATCACATTAGTTCATATTGTGGGTTTTAAAATTATCAAAAATCGAACCAATATTGCAGGTATTGGGGGGATGAGGGGTTTAAGGTGGGGGTGGGTAGGGTGGTTTATAAGGATTGAGCTATAAAAAGGGGTGGGGAGGAGGTTTTAAGTATTAGGAGGGGGTTTCAACAAAAAGTGTTTGGGTCAATATCTCTCGAAATTAAGGGTATTCTTTAATATCCCACGATCGCACGTGCTATGTGAGATGTTCACTAAGTGAAGTCCCCGTGGGCATGGGCATGTATTACTCACAATTAAACATGTTTAACTAAACGAATACGAGAAATAAAAAAATTTCCAAAGTGTCTTGCATTACATAACTATCCCTTCACCATTTGATCCCTATCGACATGATCTAGTCACAAACAATGTGGGTGTGCTAGTTGGTAGGAATGCATGGATAACTCATAGCTGATGAATGGATAACCAAAATTTCATGGCAGATAACTAGAAAAATGTGAGATAAAAAGAAAAAATATATAAAAAATAATTGGTAGTTGTTAAATGGATAGCAGGAAGAATATCGGTGATAACATGTATAACTCATAGTTGAACTCATTTAACTAAAAGAATATAAAGAATAAAAAAAAAATCTAAACCATCTTTCATTACATAACTATCTCTTAACCATTTGATCTCTATCCACATGATCCGGCCACAAACTATATAGATATACTAGTTTATAATTTTATTTATAAAATTCAATTAAAACTATCTCTTAACCATTTGATCTCTATCCACATGATCCAGCCACAAACTATATAGATATACTAGTTTATAATTTTATTTATAAAATTTAATCAAAAATAACTTTAACATAACTTTTATACAAACTTTCATCATTTAAATAAAAAATTTAAAATATATTATAAAATTTAATAAAAGATAATCTCCACATAACTATCATACAAGCTTTCAACAATGACGGAATGGATCTAGATGATGATGAAGTTTAACGTCCCCTGAGACCAAAATTTGGTCTATCGGACCCTGAAGAAGAAAATTAATTAGTTTGTTTTAAAGTTATATTTCTATGCTCAAAGAGCTTGGAGAGAAGCATCCCGAGCTTACTATAATTTTGATAAGCTAAAAGGCTAGGAATGTCGGTATTGCAACAAAGATTATGAAATTGGGATCTAATGTGGGTATGTAGGGCACTCTAAGAGGAAGTGATTTTCATCTTCAATGTTCTTACTCTCACAAAGGTGGCAGATCCTTTCTACCCAAGGAGTTTTAGGGACTGTCCAACGACTAGTTTCGCTATGGAGCTCATGCGAATTCGTTCTTATCTTAGCTATATTAATTTTTTTCTTAGGACTGATTAGAACAAAGAGATAGTTTTGATCTTCAAGAGTAGGGTTGATGACCTCCTTATAATATCTTAACTTTCTTTTGGCCTCTAAATCTTTCTCACACCACAATTTTTCTTTAAACTTAGAAGCAATAGTATTTTTAATGTTATTAATATTTTGCAATGCAACATTTTCATCGATCTTCCAGTGATTTAACCAAGACCTGGTATCTTTATACCACCCACGCTTGAGCCTTAGGTGGTTTTGGCTGGAGTTTAAAGCTAACTTAGGGAGTCTATGGTCTCCCATGTTATTGATTTTGTTCTTGTACAATAGAAGTCTAGTCATGGCTAGGCTCTCGATGGGAGAAAGACCCACTTCTATAAGAAGAATAGGATAGGGTGTATTGTTTTTTATTTTGAGGTTGTAAGTTATAAAACGCTTATGGATTTGCTCGATCTTTCTCCAAGATTCTCTAGAGATGCTACAACCCCAAACCTCACACCCATACAAGATAACAGGAGTGACTAGAGTTTCAAAGAGGAGCTTCTTTTTGTCCCACATCATGAGGTTTGCAGCTTTGCAGTTATTTTCAAGACCAAAGTAAGCTTTCCACCCTGCGTTAATCCTTTTCGCAATGCTATAGTTCCAGTTGAGCTTGTGATGAATATCAATTCCTAGGTACTTGTAAGAAGACACTTCCTCCAAGTTGCTATTGTCATACACAAAATTAGCGTATGTGTCCTTCTTGGATTTGATAATCATAACTTTTGTTTTGTCAGTGTTAACAGTCATACCCATTGTAGAGCAGAAATCTTTAAGAAGACGAAGTTGTCTATCAAGATCAGAAGAACACCTTGCCAGAAGGACAATATCATCAGCATAAAGAAGAAGGATGATGACTATTCCAGCTAAGATCGAACCAACACAGCCTGCTTCTTCTAAACAACCCTCTAACTTATCAATGTAAATGCCAAAAAGGGTAGGGGAGAGGGGGCAACCTTGTTTAACTCCGATATTACACTTAATATCTTTCGACCACCCCTCATTGCTTTTAATCTTGGCAATTACATTCTCGTAGAGCCTCATCGCAGCAGCTCTTAGCTCGAAAGGAACCTTAAGCTCTTCTAACCTATTCCAAAGGTTATTTCTAGGTACCGTATCGAAAGCCTTTCTAAAGTCCACAAAGCTGCAAAAGAGATCGGATTTGTCATTGCGGCACTCCTCCATAATGATCCTAAGCTTAATAAGGTGGTCCATTGTTGAGTGATGCCTTCTAAAACCTGCTTGACCTTTAGCCCGCTTACCTTCACTTTCAAGCCAAATGCTGATCTTCTTTTCCAAAATAATACCATATAACTTGGCTAAGAGGGGGCTAATCATAATAGTCCGATAATTTGAGGGGTTATTTGTATCCCCGCTTTTAAAAATAGGGATAATGAGGCTCTGAGTCCAAGGCTTAGGGAACCCTTGCTTGACTGCTTGATTAAAAATCTTGTGGATGTGAGGGATGAGGACAGGACCTCCAATTTTTAAGATTTCTGCCTGGTAACCTTCAATGTCCTTAGCTTTTCCATTTGCTAGACGCTTAACCCCAAAATCTATGTCTTCGAGAGAGAAAACTTCTTTCGTTGCGAGAAGGGTTTCAAAGTTGTCTATGATATTCGGGGACTCATATAGTTTTTGAAGATAGGAATTTCAGTCGTGCAAAGAAATTTTATTATTATCTTTAGTTTTTCTAGTTAGAATCTGCCTCCAGAATATCTTAGGAGCCGTCTTAGAGAGGTGTAAGAGATTCTCTTGCCTTTTGTGAATATACTGCATTTTTTTTCTTTTAGTAAGGGATTTGTATATTTGTATCTTGTTAATTTTAAGAGAATCGTCAAGAGCTTCCCTAATCTCTCTTCTCGCATTTTTAGAATCAGCATCATACCAAGGGTTGGTTTTTTTATTCTTTTTATTACTCAAAACTTCAATTGAGAACTTGTTAATGGAATAAGAGAGGGTTTTAGTAAAATTATAATATAGGTCTTAAAACAATACTTACATCAATCCATACAAAAATGTCACATAATAACATAATAGAATTGCTATCTCGTCTCAACTATGGGAGACGCATTTCGTACAAGATAGTGTGATCTTTTTGGTTGTGTAATGTGATTTTCGAGATTAATTTAAAAATTAAATTTAAAGTTAATAAACAATAAAAATATATGAAATTATTAATATATGAATATTTTAAATATTAAGAAAAGTTGAAAACTAAATTTTAGATTTTAATATTTTTTTGGTAGGGGAGTGGGCGCAGGAATGGAATGGGTTGGTTTTTTGTCCAAGAAAAAAAGTCATAGTTTTTAATTGATAAAAACCATATGGTTCAAAGTCAGCAAAATCATACATCTATAGTAAGATTCAGTAAACAAATATGCCAGTAAATCCATAGTCATTAGAAAATAAAAAATTTATGATTGTAGTTCCATCAACTTCCAGTAAAATCTGAAAGCATCATAAAAATGCAGCAGAGAAAGAGACTAAAAACAAGAACGGCCCAAAGGCCTAGAGATACCCCGGTCACCTCCCATTTATCCATGAACTCTGCCCTCGAAATCATCAAACATCCCTCCACCTTAAGCTTTCGGCCACTATCAGTTCGGAGTTATGGAAAATAGCGGATGCTAATATAGCCCTCAAAGTCAACAATCAAAATCTATTAACGTGTGACAGACAACAAAGGAAAATCGCTGGCATGGAGAATAAGAGCGCTGGCAAAAAGGGGAAGAAGATCGATGGCATTAAGGAAAAGAGTTTTTGTCCCAGCGTGATACCTGATAATGAACATGCCTATGGCATGGAAAATGCGATCGCTGACAGAAGGGATGAAAATGAGATCGCGGACATTAGAGTGAAGAATTTTGGTCCCAACGAGATGCCTAATAATGGACACTCCAATAGCATGGAGAATGAGATCATGGGCATGAGGGAGAAGAGGTTTAGTCCCAACGAGAAGCCTAAAAATGGACATGCCAGCGATCATAACAAGAAGGTAGTTAACCTCTTGAGCCATGAGCTAACTAACATTGAGAGCAGTATTCTAAAGAAAGGCCTGAACTTCACCTTAGCACCCAAATCTATCCCCACCGAGACCATCATATGCAATATAGAGGACTGCATTCAGAATTTGAGTGCTTTGGAGAAAGAAACCATCACACAGGATTGTGCTCTTGTCCTAAGGAAAGTCGAACTACCCAAGAACAACATCATTAAAGAAGAACAATTAGCCTTAAAAAACCTCAGGTCTAACAATGACATAGTGATATTAAAAGACAAAGGAGGTGCAACGACCATCTTAGACAAAACATCTTACAACGCAAAGATGTAAGATCATCTTAACACTAGCGGTAGCTATAAAAAACTTAACAAAAACCCTATTTCTAAAATAATAAGAGAGGTAAAAAGAACTATTAAAAACTCAAAACTTGATGAAAGAATTAAGAAACGTCTTACCCCTAACCATGAGATTACACCCAGAATATATGGCCTCCCAAAAATTCACAAAGAAGGATTACCCCACCGGCCCATTGTTAATACTATAGACTCCCCCACTTATGAACTGGCAAAACACGTAGCCAAAATCCTAGCCCCCCTGGTAGATCACAGAGACTCATTCATTAAATACTCAAGTGAATTTGTGGAGTTGATCAAAAAGAAGAAGGTAGAACCCAATGACATAATCTTGAGTTTTGATGTGGTCTCCCTATTCACTAAGATATCTTTAAATGAGGCCATTCAAGTCATCAAAGAGGTAACAGACCCTGACACGGCAAGCTTAGCAGAAGTTTGTCTCAAATCCACTTTCTTCAGTTTTCAAGGAGAATTCTATGAGCAAACTACTGGGGTAGCCATGGGATCCCCCCTCTCACCCATAGTGGAAAACCTCTACATGGAAAAATTTGACAAAGAGGCCCTAAAATCCTACCCACTAAAGCCTTCACTTTGGAAGAGATACGTGGATGATACAAATGTGATTTGCCCGCATGGGGAAAACAAGCTCAAAATGTTTTTTGAACACCTTAATAATCGTTCGGCAGATATCAAGTTCACAATGGAACTGGAGGAGAATGGGAGCATCCCATTTCTTGATGTCTTGATAACTAGGAAAGAAGATGGGACCTTAGGACATAGGGTTTTTAGGAAGAAAACAAATACATAAAGTTACCTCCACGTAGATTCCCACCACCAACCCTCCCAGAAAATAGGAGTCATCAACACTTTGGCAATTAAGGCCTCTAGAATTTCAGATACCGACCATCTCCAAGAAGAAAAAGACCACCTCGAAAAAGTCTTTTTGAACATAGGATACGAGCTTAGGACAATTAAGAAAGCCTTGGATAAGCCCAATAATGGACATTCATATAACCATGCAACACCTAAAGATTTGGCTGACGACCACATTGACCATACTTATGGCACAAGAGCCTAATTACCTTACATCCAAGGTGTCACCGACAAGATATCCAAAATCCTTAAAAAGAGTAATATTACGACTTCATTCAAGCCCTTAGAAACTATTAAACAAAAAATGAAATCTGTAAAAGACCCAATCGACCCAAAACAACTTAGGGGAGTCTACAACATCCCATGTTTGTGCAATATTAGCTATATAGGTGAGACTGGACGATCATTCAACACTAGAATCAAAGAACATGAAGCCGACATGAGGATTGAATGAGTATGTACCTCGGCCCTAGCTGAACATTGCGCCAAAACCAAATATCAAATTTGCCTTGAAAACACCAAAATCCTAGCCAAAGAAAACCACTATTTTAAAATAAAATTTAGGGAAGCCCTGGAAATCATCAAACATCCAGACAATCTAAATAGAGATGGAGGCCTCGAAGTCAGCACAAACTGACTTCCCTCTATCCTCAAAAATAAACTAAGTAGATAATCCTTCGTCCCTTAAATAAGGTTACCCTACTTATTAAACACATAATATTAAATTCCAAGTTTAAATTGTAAATGTCAACCTTTGAAAATCTCAAACCCTACTTAACAATTAAAAATTTATAACTAATAAAAATTAATTTCATCAAAATTAAATTTATAAAAACTTTTTAATTAAATCATAACTATAATCAATTAAAATTTTAAGTTTATAATTGTTGTAAAAGCTAGAATTATATAAACATATAACTCATAACCTATACAAATAATAGTATTTAATAAATAAAAGTATTGGTAGGATTTAATTAAAAATAAAAAATCTCAATAAAGATTTAAAAAAAGAAAAAATTAAAAACTATGGTTAACAAAAATTTTAATAAAGTTTTCTATAAAATTAAAAAACAATGGTTAATATTTCATAATCTTTATAAATAACATTAAATAAAGAAATAAAAAACATTAAATAAATAAAAAAATTGTAAACAATACTTTAATAACCTACATTTGATTGAACTAATTCATATTACATTTTATTGTAAACCTAAAATTAAAAAGTGATTAATAATTATAATTAAAAAGATTTTGAACAATAGTAAATTTAGATATTGGTTAATTACAAAATAAGAATAATTTAAAAATTAACATTTGTTACTTTAAACAATTTAGGGTTTATAGTCGTTTCTTCTACCCTTGAACTCTCCAAACCGACATCTTCTTGTCACCGCATCTCATCACTATTTATTCAGTTCTCTCACTCTTCATGTTACTCGACAAACTGTCTTGATGATGGATCCTGTTTTGGATTCGAAACGTCGACATACAACTATGAATACTGTGGTTTTTCCGATTCTTACTACAAAGTGAAATTTAATTACAAAATAAACAAACAGATTTAGGAGTAATGTTATTTAGTATTTACTATTTAAAATAAGTGAAATTAATAATATTGAGTTGAGTATTCTTTAATTAAAGTTTATAAAAAAATAAGATTGATTTTGTTTAATTTTGTTAAATGATAACTACGTATTTTAGACGATATTAATGAATAAACCAATAATCCCTTGGAAGTGTGGTGACCTGGTTACTAATTTCATTGTATAACTAGTATAATTTAAAAGTCGATTCTTCCTAGCTCACTCAGTTAAGGTGTGGGTTTCCTTTGAAAAGTGACCCCAATTCAATACCCTTAGGGATGACTAAATTGGGAGGAGACACCAAAAAATCCAATCACTCATGTTAAGAATTGGTGTGGCTTGGTAATTTGGATAACTTCGTATGTATATGAATTTAATTAATTGTTAATTCTTTTGAAAAAACTACCTAACCTAGGATAGATACCTCCCAAAAATATCTTAATAATCAAGTACAAATAATTTTATAAATTAAAATCAAAATCATAGAATTTTATAAAATTATCTTAATCATCAAATACAAATAATTTCATAAATTAAAATAAAAACCATCAAATTTTATATATTTTGTTTTTCATTTACTTAACCACACACTACCCAATATAATTATGTACTTTTAAAGTAAATTGTGGTTCATGCATAAAGCAAATTGTGGTTCATGCATAAGTTGATATTAGATGTAAGAAAGTATTTGTCTACATATATATTAATTAATTTCGAGATAAGGATGAGATTATAATAATAAATTATATCACAAATGTATCATTTAATCAATATTATTTGAAGTAATACATTTTTTTAAAAATAGAAACGAGAGAAAGTATTAGATTGGAAAAAAAAGGTTGTGCACAGTCATACATACAAAATTGAACTAGGGTTTCAGGTAGTTTTGAGAAGAGAGTAAAATTGTAACAACTATGCATAAAGGAGAATTTTTAGTGTTCCTGAGATGCTTCTTGAAAGCTTTCAAGCTCTTTGAATGGTATACTCTAACAAATCGATTATTAAGCAAAATACAGAACTACATATAGGATAACAAAGTTGAATCTTCTAGTTTTTCTTACTTTCAAGCCTATGAGCAGGCTACATGACTGAAGTTTGCTCCATTGGGTGGTCTCCTTGGTTCGGATAATCTTGACAATGGATGCACTGGGTCATTTATACCATTTTCTGAACCTCTTCTTTGATAAATTCCATGGTTCCCATCATCTCTCTCAATTTGTGTTTATTGTCATCAATCCTGAATCATGACAACCCATTTGATTTGCAATGAATCTGACATCAAATGCTATGTCTCTGTTCTCTTGAACACAGATGCCCACCATCTTATAGACCCTTCGAAGATGAAGTTTAATGTCTTTCAGGATGGACTTGAGCTCAACAATGTTCGGGTTCCCTCCTTTACTCACCATTGGGCTCTGGGATCTACTGCTAGATTCCCACGAGAGATATGGAAACAAATTACAGAGCTGTTGGAATTCATCTTGAGCCAGACTAGCTATGTTCCCATAATTTCGTCACTCACCAGACCCTAAAACAAATTTTGGAGCTAATGGACTTCGTCTTGAACTAGACTACCACTATTTTCCTTATTTTGTTTCTCACCGGACAATGAAGCTTTGAGCATAAATGGGAGGGGGCGTCTTTGTTAATCTCCTCCATTCTTCGTACCATCAGTCACCTCAAGGCCTCGGGAGACAACCAGAGAGGACAGGTATTAAAGGAGATCACGTGAAGGGGGTCACCACTTCTCCATAGTGGCTCACATGTAATAGTGAGGATCGAATAGTCAATGTGAGAAGGTGGCTTGTGAGAGGGCCAATCTCCCAACCTTAGCCAAAAATAAAATCGCATACTATGGGACATGCTTATGAATTTTAAATTGGTTCTTGAATTCAACTAGTCCAAGTTGGTTTCTGGATTCTTGGTTGGCAAGTTTGTTAGTGGAGCTATTGATTTTCCTGAGAATATGGAGATAGATAACTTGTGGAATAAGATTTAGCCGACAGATTCAGTCATAAATTCGTTTATAGTTAGCATAGTCATGATTTTATCCATATCTCATCATTTGAATTACCTGCATTGAATCTTCGAATACCGTGAGCTTTGTGATTTTAGATTGACCAGCCAATTCCAGGCCAAGGAGAAGTGAGAGCCATTCCGCTTCATTGTTGGATCGATTTCCAAGTCCCCGAGAATAAGAATTTACTACGTTTCCTTCGGGATCAAATTGAAGTAATACACCTTGATGGAGCTAAACATGACTAACATTTTAAAGTTTGAATATAGATAAGATCAAAAGTTTTTAAGAAAGTATAAAAAGAGTATTATTCATAAAACTAATATAATTAGATAAAGTTAAATCTAATGATTTAAGAGAATAAAATTTTAAATTTATTTGTTTTTATTTTAGTAAGTAATATAAATATTTGTTTTCACTCTAGAGAAGAGAAATCAATGTATCAAATCTTGAAGCTTATCCAAAACAATAAAAAAAAATACTTAAGAAAAATAATATATAAAGTTGTAAGCAAATCTAATGCTTTGAAATATAGAAGGCGTTTACAAATTATTTGTTTGAGTAATAGAATAGTAAATAATATTATTTTTTCAAAAAACTAGGTTATATATTTTAATAAAACATATAATACTAAAATTTATTATAAATAAATAGTTTTGATTTTTTTTTTTAAATTAAAATAAAATTTTAGTAAGTTTAAAGTGGAAAAAATAATTATTTTCTAAAATAATATTGAAAAAAAATAAAAATTGATTTAAAAAATTAATTATAAATATGAGAAAACTCATTTTACTTATAAAATCCCTTCAATTGAACTACACAGTGAAAGCAATTTGCTTTGTATTATGATATGACTCTTCTAAAGGTCTCCATAGACTTAAGTGAATTACAGCATGGGACTTAATGGAGGGAATTGATTTTGAAGCGTATATTACAAATCTTAACAATTACATTCAAGTAAAGTTATGTTTAAAATAAATGATCATTATTGATAATCACATTGAAAGTAATATGGATATTAAATATTTTAAAATTATGTGAATATTTATTTTAAATATTTTAGGTATGATGAAATCAATTAAAATACTTGAAGTAAGTAAAATTTATTTTAAAAATATCATACATAATTTTTTTTAGCTGATGAATTAGTTCAAATAATTAAGTGTTATAAAAAACATAAAAAATATCTCAAAGTCAAATTCGTAGATAATTATACATATAAAAAACCTTATTAAATGTTACCATTAAATTACGTTACCTTATCTCTTTAAGTGCATCAAATACATTGAAGGTTTCCCAATAATACTATCCTCTAAATAAAAGGAAATGGGAAAGTTTCCCATCCTCCAAATGAAGGGAAATGGAAAAGTTTCACTATTACATTTCATTGAATTTTTTTTTCATCAAGTGATATTCCAAATTAACAATGTTGTTTTTGTTTTTTTGTTTTTTTGTTTTTTGTTTTGTATTTTTTTTAATCAGAAAGAAAAAAGCCTATCTTTGATATTCATTATAGAATCAAAGGGCATGTGATGTTCCATCCCAAAACATGGGTTACAGTCAAGCAATTGGAATAAAAGTTACATTGTGCTAATCTCCAAGAACGAGTCACAACTCAACTAAGCTGTAGAGGGGGAGGTCCAAGTGCATATCCAATAAATACAAAGTTCCCATCAGTAAAATCCATCCCTCTAAACCATATCTACCGTGGACAAATGGAGCACAAAGCTGCAATCTAAAGGTGCAAGTAAAATAGGGAGAACAAGCTCCAGCACCGAGCTCAAATGAGCTTGAAAGTGTCATGCGAGGCCAAAAGGCCTTCAAAAATTTCTGAGTAACTACCAAATCCAAGAGCCAAAGAAAGAGCAGATTTAGAAAGGCGGTCTGCGAGCTAATTGTGTTCACGGTAGATATGGTTGAAAGACAGCTCTAGAAAGTGAGTGCAAAGCTTTCTAGTTTCCCTACATTGGTGATTGCGGTCATGTGGAGAAAGGGCAGCAGTACCCTTTGCCCAATTCATAATGACTGAAGAGTCACCAAATACATTGAGTGTGGGAATCCCCATCATTTGGGTTGTAGGCAGAAGACCCCAAAGCCCTACCAATTCTGCTTTAGTGTTGGTACAATTTCCCGCCCCTAGAGCAAACTCGAAGGAATGTGACTCATTCAAGAACAAGCAGAAACCAACTCCTCCAATATTGTTGTAGATGCCCCATCAAAAAATCCACAGGGATACACGAGAACAGGGCTAGGGACCAAGGCTCTTGACTTTTTGCCTTTTTTAATCGAGGACAATACATCGGAGAGGAATATGCTATTTGTTGTATTAAGCTTAAGACAGACAACATTTTCCCTTCAAATATAAAGATGTTCCTTACTTTCCAGATAGCCCACATGGTATGGAAGGGAAGATAGAAGCATGCCGAGTGCTTAGAGAAGATGACAGTCCAATTTTCCAAAAACGAACAGAGATTATCATACTGGAAGGAAAGTGTGATATTGTGCTGATCGCTCAGGTGAGAAAGAACTTTCTTCCAAACTGAACAAGAAAAAAATAAATGTTGAACATTATCTTCATCCGCGCTGCAGATTGCACAAATACCAGGCCCGGTCCAACCTCTCTTCTGGAGATTGTCCAATGTTATTAACTTGTTCTTCAAAGCCAGCCAAACAAAACAGCTTATTTTCCTGGGTAGAGTGCCAGACCAGATGAGTGCAAGTAGTCTGTTACCAGCCGGGGGAGATAACGATTGGACAATGCTATCATATACCAAGTTTGCAGATACAGAACCATAAAACTTATTGTGTGCCCATATCAGAGAATCGGACTGAGTATTGAGTCGAATCCTACCAAATTCCAAACCCCTCGTAAAAGTATCCCACGCAATTTTTCAATCCCCATCAATGCAAAGATCCTCGGCCGTATACCAATAATGGTGTAAACCCGGTAGGGTATTATGTGCTTGAGAGAGTGTGGTAATATCTAGGTCCTCTAATAAGTCTCGGAACCTTGTAGGCAGTGAGTGCGAGTTTGATGCACCAATGATAGTATCTATGCCTACAACGACATCGTGTCCATTGCCCACCTGCTAGGCTAAGCTTCTTCCAAGCCAAGGAAGGGTTAGCAAGAACCCCTTCCAGATAACTGAAACACCTCGAAAGTTGAAGTTTTTACCTCTGAGCCAAGCCACCACCGAAATATTCTTCAAGTACTTGCTGATAAGAACATGATGCCATAATCCATCATTCTGTAGAACCATCCAAAAAAAAATTTAATATTAATGCAATGCTGAACCAATGCAGATTCTTTATGCCCCAGCCACCATTCTCTTTCAGCCAAGAGAGGTGATTCCAATTGGACAGATGATACCTGTGTTTGTTTCCTGTAGAGCCCCATAAAAAGGCAAATGTTAAACTTCTGAGTTTATTTAAAACAGAGACTGGAATAGGTGCAAGGCCCAACCAATAGACCGAGATACTAGACAACACTGCTTGCATGAGGATCAAATGGCCACCAAGAGAGAGAAACTTATGAGACCAGTGAAAGATTCTGTTTTCAAATTTCTGTATCAGCCAATTTCAGTCATTGACCTTATATCCCAAAGGCTTGAGATAATAGCCAAGATACTTAAAACCAAAGATGATAGGCTCCATTTTATAAGGCAGAACCCGAGCAACGTCAGTGAGGATATCATCATCCATATTATTGAAGAGAAAGCATGATTTGTCCATACTAATGCTCATCCCAAATGCCTTATAGAAAGTACTTAAAATAACTTCAAAAGCGATCCACTCAGGCAAGGTGCCAGTGCCTAGCAAGATCACATCATCCAAAAAGAGCAGATGTGTAAGGGCAAGAGTAGAAGAGATTTTAATACCTCTGATGAGACCATGTTCCCTTGCATACGTGATCAAGAGACTGAGCCCTTCTATTACAAGTATGAAAATCAAGGGGGTTAAGGGACAGCCTTGTTTTATTCCTCTAGAGGCATTAAAGAACTTTGAGGGAATACCATTGATTAGAACAACAAAATTTGTTGAAGTGAGGCATCCCATGATCCAATTGACACCTAGGAGAGGTACCCCTATCTGGATCAGAATGAGTCGAATATAGGAGCAGTTCACTCTATCGAAAGCCTTCATCAAATCCAATTTGAGGATAAGAGCACTAGTATTCTTGGTTTTCACAGTGTGGAGAGTCTCCTGGGCTAAGCCAATAGGTTCAACAATCTAACGATTTTTGAGAAAACCATATTGTTTCTTGGAGATGCGGGAGTGTAGAAAAGGCTTAAGCCTAACAGCAATAACCTTAGAAATCAATTTGTACAAAAGATTACACAAAGAGATAGGTCTGAGATATCAGCATGGTGTGTCCACACACGGTGAACCTTGAGGGAGGGGATCAAGGAAGAAGAGATTAAGAAGTGGTCTAATATTTTACTGATTCCTTCATCTCCGACCCTACCATTTCTCCAAGTGGGCCCAGCATTGGAAGGAGCAATATCTACAAGACCAACAAAGTAAAAAAGAAGTTTGAAATGTGAAGAAAGTGGATCAAAGGCAGCTTTCTTCCCCCAGGTCTTAGAGGCTTTCATGGTCAAGTTAAGGTCTCCCCCCAAAATAAGGTTAGGAGTGCTGAGAATACCCCCTCTATGAACGTTTTCCCAGAAAATATCCCTATTCTGATAGGGGCCATAGCAATTGAGAATGACTAAGGGAGTGATCATATCATGAAAGTTGGCCTTAACAAGGATACCGGCACAAGTCTCAAAAGCACGACATCTGACCCTATGAGGGTTCCAGGCTGTAAGCAACCCTCCCAAGAGGCCAGAGGCACTAATGGCATAGAATTCCCAGCCAGGTAAGAGCTTAGAGAAAGCAAGGAGAGCAGGATAAGTGCTGCACATGGTCTCCTGAAGAAGTATCATGTCTGAGCAAATCGAAAGGAAAAGTGAGCGAAGGCTGTTTTGTTTGGTCTTACTTCCCAGACCTATAACATTAAGTGAAAGGATCTTCATTAAGGAACAGGTGCGAGGGGAGGCGACGCTCTAATTCCCCGAGGAGTAAACCCTCTTGCAACATCTTTGATATGAACCGAGGGAGGGATATATGGAGGTGAGGCTGAGGAGAGGTCCCTCGACAATACCATCTTTTCCTTCTTCTTTTTTCCTGACAGTCACGTTCTCGAATCAAATGGAGTTTAGGTGGAGGGTGGAAGGGGAGGAAGGGGTAGTTGCCAAGAAGATCGACAGTGATATTTGGAGAGAGGGACTAGAGAAAGAGGGGGAGGTAGTGGTACTGCGAGGAGAGGGTGGATGAGAGGGAGGGGTAGCAGAGGTAAGGAGTGGTGGAAAATCCACAAGTGAAGAGAAAGAAAGCACTGACGGGGAAGGGATAGGATTTAGGATGGGAGGAGGAGGAAAACCAAGCAAAGGAGCCTGAGAACAAACAATAGGGGGAGAAGAAGGATCAGCAGGTGAGACCAAAGGAGGGGTTTCTACCAAGGCAAGATCATGGGGGTAAGCTACGACAGTAGCATTGTCCAAATCATCTAAAGCTTCAAGTAATGAATCTGAAACATCTTCGAAAAGAGAGAGGGATTGAGAGTAAATACCATGTTTTGGATGCTCTAGAGCAAAGGAAGCATATGGTCCTCTAGCTGCAGGTGAGCCTTCCTTGCTTTTGCAGGATCTCTCATTCAATAAAAGGGGACAAGTTCTCCGAAGATGACCAGTTTTGTGGCATCTACTACAACGGAACGGAACATGGAGATAATCAAGCTTTTTAACCAGAAGACACTCTTTGCAGAGTATCTCTACCTCAGCTGTTAAACCAAGGGTGACGTCCACCTCTACCAGCACCCAGGCCATACTTTTATCAAAGGAAAGATGGAAATCCTCATCCATCGCAACGAACCTACCAATCGTATTTGCTATGCCAGTATTCGTCAACCGAGAACAGAACAAAACAGAACCACTAGAGAACTGAAAACAGCGCCCCAGAGGGACTTTCAGAGTCAAACCCCTAGAAGAAAATTGAGGGCAAACCCCAACGGATAGAAAAAAAACCGAGAATAAACCCCAATAAACCTCTAGTCCGATAAAAACTCAGATAGTGGAAGCACAAGAAAAGGACAGGGAGCGTGAGAGAATAAAACCCACAAAACCCGGAGGACAAACCCCAGTTCCCCAAGGGAACCTGAATAATTAGCAGAAGTCAAACCTACGCGTGTTGACGGGGGCATAAAGAAAATCAAGTTCATGAGCAATGTAAAAGCCCATGCAGGGTTGATAAACCTAAGAAACCCAAAAAACACAAAGGCAGCAGAAAGTTTTCGATATCCTTCCCACTTTTTTGCTTGGTTGGTACTAGTCCCCCTGGTAAGGGGAGGAATTCCAAGAACGTCGCCTTCTGTGGTGAAGCTACAACCAAACAGAACCTAGAAACCACCAGAGAACCGAAATGATGGGGAGAAGAAGATACAATACAAGGAAAGCAGACAAAAAGAGAAACAAGAATCTCTGGAAGAGATCCTAAACGAGCCAAGGGCATAGGGTACCTTAGGGTTATGGCTGCCATGGCTTCATCCGCAGCTCGCATAGAGCAGGCACCATCGCTAGTTCATTCAGGTCCCTTCCAAATTAACAATGTTAAAAGTAGTAACATCACATTCAACGACTTACAGTGCTGCTGCAGCAACATTTATTACTTGTAAAATATTTTTGGCCGTTACATCAATATCATGTTACACATATTTTATTTTATAATTAAAAAAATTATTTTTTAATAACACATCAATGTTATGTTACACATATTTTATTTTATAATTAAAAAATAAAAAAAATTAATAACAAATGTTGAATTGTTTGTTAACATAGATGATTTATTTTGTATTGATAACGGCTGAAATTCAATCGATATTACAGAATTTCCCCAAAAGAGTTTCTGAAGTATCACAAAAATTTCTCCCCCGAAAAATGTTGGAACTTTAATAATAAATATAAATATTAAAAACTAATATAAAATCAAACTAACTAAATTGACTAGCAAGCAATTACAATATATCTGTAGATGTAGATATAAAAATAATGATATAATAAAAAGTGAAAATACTAAATCTAAACATATAAGAAAAAAAATAGTGTGGACATATTTGCTAGTATTTTTCTTTGAAATAATTTAAAAAAATGTCATTTCATATGTCACTAATGATTAATTTATAGTAAAACTATTATAAGTTTTTTTTTAATAAAAACATATTTTGAAAATTAAATTAATAAATAGTTTTATATAAATAAATAATTAATTAATTAATTTTATATAAATAAATAAATAATTTTAGTTTGAATTCCATGGAAAGAGACATGTCTTGTTCTCTTTAATTTTTGGAGAATTCTATAGCAAATCCTCTCATTAATCCAATTTCGAGGTTTTCAAAACATAGGAAAGTAATCCCAAAGTTTGCTAAAGATGTGAATAGAGATGATGTCAAATCAAGTACTAATAGGGCATTTACTTCGATTAGATCTAACACACTTGGATTGTCTGAACTTAATATTAAGTTATTAATCCCTCATTCATACCTTTTTGTTTATGCCTAGAAAATCTCAGGTATCGACAGTAGGGATTCTCCCCAATAACCGTTCCCAATTAGCTTGTTTATTGTTTGGTGTGGGGAATCTGCCCGGTTAGCGGCCCAGATACCGCAGAATTAAATGAGAGCTTGATTCTTTTTTTACTGTTTATGTGTGTTTTTATTGTTTTGTAAATGATATGCAAGTGCCTAAATTAAATGCAGATGATCAGGAAGCAAATGTTTCACAATGTGATGTGTAGGTTCTTACCTCTCATCTTATCCCCTTTGTTCCTAAATCACAGAAAGCAAATAACAACTATGCTAAGCTAATTCTATCTAACCTACCCCCATGGAGCAAGATGATTATTTGCATGACTAATGTACTGTATTTTATGCACAAAGAATTTTACAGATAGCTGATATTATTCAGAATACATAAACACAGTAGAAAAATATCATAGAGATAGCTCATTGTTTGTTAAAATATTCGTTACTCATCTGTTGCATAAGCTTCATGATAATGAAAAGAAATCATTCACCACGTAGAAATAGTTCAAAAGTGAAACGATCTCATAGATTTATAGAGTAAGCTAAAACATAAATAGTTCTATATTCAACCATTTACACAACATGCATTTGAAACTTTGACAACTCCTCCAACAGAAATTTAGTCCTTCTTTATTATAAAAAGAAATAGTTCATCTTACAAAAAGTATTTCACATAAGATTGCTAGAAAATTCATTTCTCCATTCAACTCTACTTCTATTTATACATTTGCACAATGACTCTTGGTTCTCCTGCCCTTTGGGCTTCCTCAATATTCGGTTAAAAAAGATTTGTCTTCTAGTGTGCTCACTAATTAAGATTATAAATTCAAAATATTACAATTATGTTCCCATGTGTCAATAGGACAAAAACACTTTAAGTGAGCTCAATCAACTCAGTAGTGAATTGTTTCCAAGCCACAGGATCCGAAACAATGATCTCAAACTCTGCTGGTTCCAGGAAATGGACCGTGACCTCATGTTTGGATGCCTAAGTCCTTATGTCAGCCATCCTTGTTGCAATTACTCAAAGTTGATCTTCTAAAAGGAAGTTGCTTACTGCAGCTTGAGCAATTACACTTTTTGATCACCTTCTCAATTGGATGCCAAGTTTATCCTCCCTCAATCTATCATGCAACTGCTTCAAGTATTCTTCATGGGTTGGGAGCTCATCTAGCCTCCATTTGGATGATGGCTGGTATGAGTGGTGACTGCAATAACATAGAAAACGTCTTAGTATTTACATCATTAAACAACTTATGCACTCGAATGAGATAAATGACCACGGGGGATTCACTTGTTGACCAATATCCTAGCACGTTAGTTCATATTGTGGGTTTTAAATTTCTTAAAAATAAGGCCAATATATTGCAGGTATTGGGGGGATGAGGGGTTTAGAGTGGGGGATTAGGGAGGTTAATTAGGATTAGGGTATAAAAAAGGGTGGTGGGGACATTTTAGATATTGGGAGGGGGTTTCCAAAAGGAGTTTGGACCAATATCTACAGAAATCAAGGGTATTCTTTAATACTCCGTGATTGAACGTGCTATGTGAGAGGTTCACTCAGTGAATCCCCTGTGTAAATGACTAAGAAATGTTGGTCAAACCATTTTAAAACAAACATCAGTACTCTGAATTACCCTACTTCCTTCAGCCATTGGGTCAAGACAAACACGACGCAGGTTAGTGGGTAAAATGTTGGCAACAAAATTCCTGCATAGGCGGGTCTCGGCCTCTGTATGCTCATCATGATCTAACAGAATGTGGGAAAACCATGCCTCCGAACGGACTAGTGAGGCTATGAGAGCAGATAAGGCAGCCAGGGCAAGTTTGAAACCTAAAAGGAAACAACGATCCTAAAAAAGTGCAAGGGGAAAACCCCTTTTAAACTAAAACAAAACCTACTCACCCTTTCTTGGGAAAACCACAAGTGACAGCTCAAAAATCACAATTAAATTTCCAAACCAGCACAAGGTGAGTGGAAAACCTACCTGGCAGATGACAGACCGGACACGCAGTTGGAGATGCTCGGTGAGGATGTGCCACGTGAGCTCCATAGGTGATTTCCACCAATCGCGCGAAATATTGAACACGATAACTCGCAAAATCTCACCGTAAAAGAAACAGTGGTAAAAACCGCTTCCAATGGCATATAAATAGACATTTCACGGGTGAAAAATCAATTAAGAGCGGTAGGTGAGAGCATTTACAAATGCACGTGCAAGACTCAAACGTCGTTGGCGCCAAACATATCGTATCGGATGGTTACTGATAAATCAAAGTAAGAACAACCCTGGCAATGACGGCTTGATAAACCCTAACACAACTGCAACCATCAGCTTAAGACTCAGCAATACGCCCACATTCCCTTTGTGGCTCATCGGTCAAGATAAAATTGGCAAGAAAATCTGGACGATAGCCATCGTAACGGCTCCAAGACTAAAAATTCTCT
Organism: Pseudotsuga menziesii; assembly: GCA_001517045.1. Taxonomy (NCBI): domain Eukaryota; kingdom Viridiplantae; phylum Streptophyta; class Pinopsida; order Pinales; family Pinaceae; genus Pseudotsuga; species Pseudotsuga menziesii. The sequence continues at coordinate 117,476 of LPNX011107968.1, forward strand.
GCCCAAGCGAACCTGATGAGAATCCGGTCACTGACGAGGAAATTTCTTCGTCATTGCGACAACAAAAGGGAAAGGAATCCGCTGCAACGGGTCTCAAAAAATTGAAACACGTTCCGATAATAAACTTGCACGCATGCCTGTCGTAGAGGCAAAAAGATAAGGAATCATCCAACAAGGTGGGGTAGAAAAATCGGATGAAGTTCTTATTCTCAACATAACATCTCACCTGCCGTTGTGGCACAAAACCAAAAAAACTTCCGATGCGGCAGACAAGTTGATCCGATGATGCTTAAGGAAACGAAAACCCCCGCTATAGCGGCTTCATTAAATCAAACAGAATGTAAATCAAAAGATCAGCCGCCGTAGTGGTCGTGGACCTAAGAAACCGTCCGTTGTAGCGAGACAAAGAATCGGGAGCACTCACGATATTCAAACCGAAACTTCACCCGTTATTGCGGTACGAAACCGAAAATTCGTCTGTCGTGGCGGCTCCAAACTTGAAAAACCATCTGCTATAGCGGGTCAAAAGCAAAATTTTCGCCTTAGTAAAAAACCAAAAACTTGAGACTTTCCCATGATAAAATCAAACCATAAATGCAGGATATTAAACTCAAAATGCCTAAGAAGCAAAAGTAGGATTTTAAATGGGATCCTAAAAAATGTAAAAAGAAAATTTGGGGAATAGTTGCAGCAGCAACACCTCTTCCACACATCTAGTCTAGTGAAGAAGTTGTAGATAAAGCTAAAAAGGGTCGATCTTTATGAAAATTCTTATCTAGGTGTTACAATCCCAAATATACAATATATATANACTTGACGTCAACTTGGGATCGTTGATTGACTACGATAAAATAACTTGCACATACCTGCGGTTTCTGAGCAAGGTGATTAACATTGACGTCTGAGTTCTGTTTACAAGTTAAGATTAGGACCCTAAAGTTTATCCTTAGTCCTAATCCTTGGTTCATTTTTAAATCAAAGTACTATGATTCTAGTTTATATGTATAAAGGTTTATGCTAACGTTTAAATTCAATGATTAACAATAACCATTGAACAAGGTTTAAATCTATCTTAAGCAATTCTTGGATTTTGATATTATTAAAGGTTTGCAAGTTTGTAACCATCCATGCGATGGTAATACTAGGGCCTTGGCCTATGATTGAAACATGCGACGATGGTTGTAATACTTTACAAAGGTGTTTATATGGTTTGATAGTTATACTAGAAAGGTTTAATGCTTGACAACTTGCGAGGAAGGTTTAACGTTGCATTTGATGTTTGAACCCATGGTTTACGAGATGAAAGCGCAACCAGGGTGGTTTTAAATGCTTATGGAAGTGTCTTAACTGCATCTCAGGCCTTGTTATGGAAACAAGATATCAACCCTCCACCTATAACCTGCCTTTACTCCACGTCATTGGATGTGATTTTTATGGGGTTTAATAAAAGTTGGAAAGTATCTCATTTACTCTGTCGTAAAACCAGTTATTTGGTCACTGTGATGGTATTTCACTGGTGAACGTTTTTGCAGACCTCCTTGCCAAGGGTTATTACCTTACTGAGGTTAATGATCTTTCCCTGGTGTGGATACCACTTTTCTTCTTTGGTTATGAAGCTCGTGTTGCTCATTCCATCTCTAGAATGAGCATTATGTGGTTTTTGCAGTGTACAAGTATGGATTGAAACCGAACTGAGCTCTGCAACTTTACTTCTGTGTATTCCTAAGGCCTTCTCTGTTTCTGTAAAATCCCCTTAGAGCGCGACCGGAAAACCTGAAGTGTAAGTAAAAAAGGCACTGTAAGTACGATCCTAGCCTCCTCAAGCTATAGATGAAATTAAAAATGCCAGGAGACTAAAAGTGTGCATGACTAAAACGATTATTGGGGATGAATCCACCATGGAGAGTGTATGAATGTCTAGCTAATTAGTGATTATACAAATCATGTTAGTGACAAACACTGATGGGAGAGTAATTTTTTGAGAACCTTTTGATGGTATAAAAACATTTAAGGGTTCTCCTAAGTTAAGGCCGCTCTTAAATAGAGTGATGATTAGAATAGTATTTTTCTAACAAACAGATATATATAACAAACATTAATGATCAATTTATATTACTAAAAGACTAAGTTCCTATTTATTACAAAGTAACTATGATTAAAACTTTAACTAAAATTAAACTAATATCCTACTTGTTATCCTAAAAGTATTCTAACCATTAGTGTAAATGTTAAGGGGCTATCTCTATACTTCAAATATGTCTAAAAAAAAGCTTTTATTCTATTTTTAAAAAAGAACCTTACTTTATAAAGAGACTCTTATTAAACAATTATTTTATTAAATAATTTCTCTTAGGATACATATACCTTGAAGTTCCAATTTTGATGCTTATGTTAGGGCTCTTGTTGTAAGTGTTTTTTAAGTTACAAATATACATATAATGGTTTACAACAAATTATTATTATGATTATTATAATAATAGTGATATTATTATGTGGTATATACAATAAGGTATTAGGAATGAAATGATAGTGTTGTTGAGTTTATTTATAAAAATGGTTAGCTTTTTGATGTGGTTGCCTCCTTATGAGTAGTGTCGAAATTAAAGATAGGAGGGTGATTCTTCATGAATGAAACCGAATCTTTTAATATTTCAACTACCACTTTGACGTGAGGAAGGATTTACGATTTCTTTTAGTTTCGTTCAGGAAGGGAGAGTCGAGCCCATTTTAATTGAGTGTGTTTTGTTATCAAGAAACTCTAGAAAAGACCAGATGCAGGTATAAATTTATTAGGGAATGAATTATATAGTGAAGAAATTGAAGTGTTCTATTTTTACTACCTCTTTATCATGACGATATGGTTGCATGGTAAAAGCTCTGTGAAAATGTTTTTGGAACTTTCTCTTCATAAATCTTCGGTGGGATTTACTTAACCCCGAAGATTTAGTTAACAAACAATATCCTATTCTACGACCATGTTATGATCCTAGTATACGAAGCTCTTGATTTTGTTTCATTTATGATAGTTTTTAACGTGTTATCTTATTAACCACAATAAGCTAAAAACTTCAGTTTGAAGTCAGTATCAAATTTTACTACAAGACCTCATGGTAAAAGAATAACTAAGTTTATCTTTGGTTAGAATTATGCATTGTCATAGACATTAAAAATCACTAAACGAATGAATTAATGAAGCAGTCCTTTGCAAAGGATAAAATGGTGTAAACCAAAGGAAAATGAAGTATTATTCAAATGATTGTATATGTTTTACAAAATGATGGAAGTGGGCGCTCGCACGAAGTTGGTTCCACTTTTTGGTGCCACTTAGGAAATCAGAAACGCACTTCCGAAGTGTAAATCAAGAACGCATATGCGTTATTGATGGTACGTTCGGAATAACCTGAGCCCAAACACAAGGCTAAGGTTCGTGGAAATCTATATCGCATATCCGATATATCGCATTCACGTTTTGTAATGTTAAATATCGCATATGTGATATGTAACATTACAAAACGCATATGCGATATATCGCATATGCGATATATATCGCATATGCGATATGTAAATTTTCAAAACGCATATGCGATATATCGCAAGTGCGATATGCAACATTTAGAAAACGATTACATTTTCATCATTTGTGGAGGTCCTCTCCTTTGTCAATGAATTTCATAATCAATTGTTGCTCAAAGGGCCTATTTTGTGTGTTATTAACACCTAGTGCATGAGAGAATAATTCTTGTTTGTATATCCCTATAGATAATTTTCCAATTCATTTATAAAACAAATAAGTCCATGATACTTCTTAATGTTGGTTGATGGGGGATAATGCCTCCCTTCCAACAAATATCTTCCCAACAATGTCAACTATTTTTTTATGGGAAATATATTTAGATACCTTTTACTACGTTAGGCAATGTATTCATCCATGTAAATATCCCTCTCTATTGAAAGTGCAAAATAATCAATGTCCCCTAATTGATAAATTGTACAAGTGTTTGGTGACAACTCCCTTAATTAAACTTGCTATAATGTACTAGCACCTTGATTCACATAATAATAATCAATGTGTTTTCTTGCATTTGTTAAGAATATAGATCAACGAGTGGTAATAAATAGGTGTTCACCATGTTTTTTTCAACTTATTTATTCACATGGTAAAAACACATACATATCAAATGTTTTGGTTGAAGACCTTGGTCTCTAGTAACTCTTTCACCATTTCAATTACTTGAGTTTTGCAAGACTATACCATATGTCATATAACATTTGTACTACATGGAGAATCATTTTACACCCACTTCAAGTTCTATTTGTTATCATATTATATACTACGAAATAGATCCATAGTGTATATGTCTGTGGCTATGATCTATTTTTGACATTCAATCCACTATGTATCTTTTTCAAGGACATGATTCATTATTTCTATATATAATGGATATGTAGTATAGTTGATTC